>PVPY01001163.1:0-58288 GCA_002982035.1 Fusarium algeriense | reverse complement strand
ATAATTAGTATTCTTTAATTTAAATAGAAACTTATAGTAAATCTCTTATATAGAAACGCACTAACGGTAAATAATAATAATAATAACTATTTATTATAAAGACTATACTAGAATGCAAGAACCTACTTAAACGGTTACTAACCCTAATTCAAACTATCAATTAATTGACAGTTGCTAATAATGAAAGCTCTAACCCAGTCTCAATCAATGTCACTCCAGCTATAACTAAGAGAGGAACCTGTCTGGAAGTTCGATCCGGATCATTGACAGCTTCACAATATGCAACAGCACCTATTTCACCCAGTATGCTGCTAACCTCTATCAGAATAGCTGCTGTCCGGTTGGAACTAGCAGATTCATGACTCAACTCATACAGATGGCCCGCGGTAACAAACAAACCCCAGTACCCAACAACGACATTGACCAAAACCCCCATGCCGCGTTTATCAAGCGCAGGAAAGCCTCTGTTGCCGTCACCAGCTTTCATGTACTTTTTGAGAAGACAAGAGGCCAAGGCTTTCACAGCAGTATTCCTGTCATGCATTGCCTTGAGAAGCTCGCTCGTGATGGGATCTTAGGATACAGCGACCGCAGCGACAATGCCACAGGCCGTATGTAGGTAATTTAGAACCGACATGGGCCCACTGAATGAATTATCCTTACTCTCGGAAGAACCATCAACCTCAAGAGGAATGACGAATACATTCAGAAGCTCAATAAAACCCCCAATGCTGTGCAAGGAGAGGTAAACAGTCTTCCTCGTTAAAGCACTGATTGGTTCAGGCGCTGACCAGAGGTATGATGCGGCGCGGGAAAGATAGGATAACTCTTCTTGAGGAGGCGGTTGACCTAGAAGGGTTTGGAGTGTACGCCAGCTATCGGCGCTGATGAGGGCATTCACATCATCGTTGTCAGGGAATGGGGCGCTGTCATGGGCGATCTTGTATACGACTGTGTAAGCAACAGCGGCTACCCAACAGAAAAGATCCAACAGAGAAGGTTCGCTTATGCCGAGATCACTGAGTATATCAGAAACAACTGGGATGTGAAACTTGGCGTCGAGAAGGTGCATGGCGGAACTGGCGACACTCGTCAGATGATCCAGAATAGCATCCCCAACGTTGCCAACCGTAGAGATAAAGACATCAGCAATGATTGCAACCAACTACTTGAGTGAGTCTTGTAGAGGCGTGGATGAAATCTTGTGAGCAAGATTTTTAAGGTTGTTATATGCTGCAGACAGAGTCTTGCCTTCATTCTCCAGAGCGGCCAAAAGGTTATCGATGAGCTCTTCTACGCCGTCGTTTGTTGTGTCGTTTCCAATGATAGTTAAAGAAGAAGCATTGTTCTTGTAGTGGTTTGATAGCATTTGCGAGCCAGACGTCTGCCCTACTGATGGAATATGACAGTTTGCTGACAGGGGCTGGGTTGTAGCCTGGCCAATCGTGGCTGTCCAGTTTGTATCACCAGCCCATTGATTGACCATAGACACCAGACCATTCATTTCTTTGTCGAAGAAAGGTTTTGTGGACGAAATCATATCAATCTGGCCCTGCATAAACTGCTTCGCGATATTTGAGATAACGTTCTTCGTGCGGGTGATATCGTCCCAATCCAGGAGAAGCTCCAAGAAACGAATCACATCCTGAATCACCGTCTTGATGGTATTAAAAACCCATTCGACGGCACCAACAACCGCATCGACTGTACAGAGGACAGCATGGTAGACCTTGCCTGCAATGGTGGTTACAAAATGCCACGCATCACTTGCTGCCTCCTTGACAATGTGAACGATACTATCGGCTGCCGATTTGAGGGCGTGATATATATCTCCTACATCAGCCTCAATAGCGTGACCAATGTCTTCAAAGCCTTCACCAATAGACCCCCAAAAGCCTGTACTGGTGTGCTCTGGAGCCGGCTTAGGAGCTGGCCTAGGAACAACTTTTGGAGCGGCATTCGGGTTTTTAATGGACACATAGACAGTGTTGAGGTTACTCAGAGTAGCTGCAGCACTTTGCATATCATTTGCAGATGTAGATGGACCGACAAGAGGGGCTGTAACTGAGGGGCCAGATGTACCTCCTGCAACGACATTTTTGGAGATTTGGGCTGCCCCCAAGGACGTGGTTGTGTTTAGCGAGGTGATCTTTTGGAAATGCTTGTGTGATGGGTCTATGACTGTTGGATGACCGCCACATGTAACAGTTATAGCCGTTCCGTTGAGGGTGTTATGCGTGTTTTCAACTACTGTCAGAGTGCCAGTCTTGTCCGAGGAGACAGTGATGGGAGTCGGGCTTAGGACGTAGTACAAGCCATTGATGTAAACTGGAGTCCGACAAGTTGCTGTAATAGAGACCTCGACATCACCTGCAGGCAGCTTCTGATTATCAGCAAGTTGGATGGTGGTAGTATATGAATTGAATGCAAGGGCCTTCGCTTGTGGTGGTGCTTCAAGAACAAGGGATTCCTGACGCCAAAGTTTGGCACCTGTTTCTGTAGCTTGCACCAATCTCCAAAGTGTAGTTCCCCCAGAAGCAAAGATGGTGTTGCTGTAGCCCGTACGGTTGACGAATGTCGAGATGTTCTCTATACCATTCATAAGCGGGAGAGGAGCACTCCATGATGCCGCCATGCCAAGCTAAGTATTGGGACAAGAAGTGTAGTAGATCTGATCACTGCCATTCTTGCCCCAAATCGTCGTGCCACCACCATGTGTCATGGCTGATAGCTCGATAGTGCCCTGGAATATGCTGTTGCTGAAGAGTGTCGTAGCAACTGACTGGTTTGCCGGACTGTTTGCAGGGAACCAGAACAGAGTCTGACCGCCAATTGCATACAAGTCTGTCGATACATCGAATGTCCTGGCGGTGGCTATTGCCGATGCTGTGACATTTCCGGGGGAGGCTGAGAGTGCGCGGTGCAGGCGGACCGGAACCAAAGGCATTGCTAATTGGGACGTAGACAAGCTGGCCTGAGTTTCCAGATACTCTGCGGGTGAATACTCCGTCAACATACTCGTTCTGGAACCTTCCAACGCAGCTTTGGTAGTTACCATCTTGAATATCTACCGGTACATCATGCGAGGTCCAGCATTTATCCGTTGCCAGTGGGTTGACGTAAAATCGAGAAATTTGCTTGATTGCGTCAGAGGTTGAGCGGTCGCGTCAACAATGATGTGTTGCTTATGACTGGCATCTGTCTCGGCGAACATGACCCCTGCAATGGAGTTGGCTGTTGTAGTGCCGGATGTTGATACTGCATCGAAAGGAATCAAGTTCCAGAACAGGTTTGGCGGTGATGGCGTGGGTGTCCATGCAGCAGTTGAGTTGTGGTTGTACAGAGATAGGAGCAGGTGATCTGTACCCCCAGAATTGACTACCATTGCAAGACTAATAGCCCCGTCCACGGCACTTTGGTTGGCGTCAAATGTTTTGGCAACTGCACTCTTGTCGTTGGCAAAGTTAGAACCAAGGGTATTAGACGAGAGGGCCACCGTTTGCCACCCTGTTGAGTTGGCTCCACTCTGCTCGACGATGGCCTGGAGTATATTCGCAGGGCTTAAACTGAAAAGGATCGAGTGGCCGTCTTCAGTCTGCAGGGCCTCGAACTTGCCAGAGAGCTTGACAATCTCTCCGGGGACGTAATTCTGAGAGCCCAGTGCAAGCTGAAAGCTGAATGTCTTATAGTCAGACCACTATTGAAGGTAAATATACGCCACAAGATCTAGATTCTGCCGGCTTTACCCGTAAGAAGGCGGTTTATTGCCAAAGCTACAAGCCAAGTGCTGTAAATGAAATCTATGGCGTTAACTATTGAAATGCTCGAGACTTAAGTAACCAATTACACCAGGCCACGCTTGACTCCTTTAGTACGTTTTCGCTTCCACATTTATCTTACTGGCAAGAATCTTAAGCGCTATTCAGTTTAGATCCAGCAGTGGTCTTGGTTATGGTGAGTCTAGACTTCAATTATTGGTTCTAGACTTGTAATATTTATGTCCTGTGTTGGTGTCTCCCTTTTGGTACGGCCTCTAAGTTATGAAAATGGCATGATTTTTCTTTTCTTTCTTACAAAAGCGGTATAGCCTAATTTACATCTGCCAGTTGCAGCTCAATGAATGGCGATGTTTTCAAGAAGTATCGCTTAGTGCTCTGGAGTTGCCAAAACCAACAAGCTGCACCAAACAAGTCCATTGCCATCACGTAGGATCTGACATCAGTCTTTTCTTCGTTATCACCATTATACTCGGCTTCAATTTCAATAGTAATGCGCTTGACCTCTTGGGCGTGTCTCTGCGACATTGCAGCGACTCGTCGCGATGCCTCGTGGAGATTGATGTTTTCAGTACGCACCAGCACGGCTAGCAGGTTGTTGGTGTTCTCCAAATAACGTCTCCTTCTCGTATGAGAAGATTTCGTTCAGCAGCGAGCCAATCTTTTCGCAATGCTGCTGCATCTGACGGATACGTGGAACGGCGTTGAGCTCATTGGAGAGAAAGTTACGCATAGCCAGCTCCACGAAGAGAACTGTGTAAATCACCCCGAATTCCGCAACTTATGATCTGCATGCTCTTCAACGGTCATATTCTTGGCCTTACTGTATATCAATGCGTGAGACTCGCCAAAGCCCTTCATGGCGTCGCAGAACTTGGTCAGCCATACCTCGAAGCGCTTCTCATTGATCCGTCGACCGCGAATATGCATGCGTGTTGAAAGTTCTTATAAAGCTCCAAGGAGAAACGGATGGGTTGTTAAGTCCGACATCAACCCGAGACACACTTTATATGTGAGAGGATCCTACATTATATGTGCAGCGAATATGATACCGTCTGCCAGCAGCTGCGGAGTATCGCGCAGCCTCTGGAGATCGATGGCCAGGTGTTGTCCCGTCGGAGTCGCCTGTATGGCCTTGAGAATGGCAGCGCTGTCGAAAATGTCGTCATTAACAAATTACACCGTTATGAAACCCGTAGCAAGGAATATCCCTTCATCGTCAGCATTCCGGTACAGATAGGCACACATAGATGCCGTCTCGTTGACAATGCCCTTGATGAGCTTCTCGGCGCCCAATTGCTCGAGGCGTGGATAAAGCCATTTCTGAACTTCCTCGATAACCCACTCTGCTCTCGGGTGGACTCGATGCGGAGATGGTGGGTGGTACAATTATGTCAAGGGAATCAGAGGTTGAGGAGAACCTTCGGACAATGAGCTTGCGAGACCATCTTGATCTTGATGATTCCTTGAAGTGGGACTTTCAAAGGTTGCCATATTGGGTTATATTGGAAGGATATTATCTACAGCTGTCAAGTTGATGGGCTAAGAAATGCTATTTAAGTATTGGAGGGTACGATATAGCTGAGACTTGATCTTCACCTTGCATAGCTTCGAAATCCCAATACGTCATTGAATCTGGCTCAATGCCTGTTACTCAGATCCAGGGAGAGATGCAGTGCGACAATGGCGTGCATTAGTTCTATGTAGTATGATACGTGGCCCTCTTAAGACCTTTCAAATAATGACGGTGAGACTGGTAACTTGCTGTGGAATGGAAGAGGGATTACTTAACGCCTTAAGCTGGCAATGTGTGGCACGGCATGGCACGGGACAGCACCATCTTCTAGTGAGAGCGAAGTACCTCCAGCAGGTGTATGAATCAGGAAGACCATAAACAGAACAATATCCTCGGCGGCATCTGTCTCGGTCAAATTGTTACGCTGGAAGAATTTAAAACAAGATCTCTTAAGCTAGCAAACAGAGCCTAGTACTATTTCAATCTGTATCACCATATGTTTCTTCATTCTCAGCCTGGAACAGTTCAATACCTATGGTAATTCCTAAACTTAAGAAACACATCAAAGCCCTAGAGACCATATAAGTTAAATAACAGACACTCCGATTTATAAAATGCCCTATCTAAACGTCTAGCTCATGTATCTATGTGTATCTATATGTATCAAGAATCTGTTGTATCTTTTACAAGGACTAAATTGTTCTTGCTAGCAGCATTATGCTTGCAAACATCTTTCCCCCTAAAGGCCAGCTCAAAGAAGGAGTAGAGCTCGACAAAGCTGTATGCTAGGATAGTCGGCAACATCAAGATCCAATGTAACAGCCCTCTTGTAACCCCGCGAAAACCCTCGTTATAGTCGTTATTGCTACCGCTGGGAACAGGTAGGTTCCAACGGACGAGGATGGTGACGATAAGCAAGAAAGCGTACTGCGTTCCCAAGAAGATGAAACAGATAGTTGAGAAAAGCGAATCGTTGATGAAGAGTCGATCGTGCTCGGGACTAGCCATGTTGATGAGCTGAACAATGGTAGGAGAAAACACAGAAAAGATGGCACTGGCACAAAGGACGAGGCCATAGTAGATGAAGAAGCGAGTGGCCCAACTTATGGACAGGTAGAGGCCAGGCATGCGGTAGGTCTTCACAATAAAGTAGTGGAAGACTTCACCAGCGCCAATGGTCCATCGACGGACCTGAAGTGCCCATTCGCGGATTTCATCGGCGTAGTTGGCGCCAGAGGTTGGGCCGTTGATGGAAATCAGGTTTAACGCCCGAATGCGTATTTCTCGTCGCGTCATAATGGTGTAGCGAATCAGAGCAATGATGTCCTCCATCTGATAAGCGGGATGGGTAAAAGCTCCGTCCTCTAGCAGTTTGACACTGAGGGAGTAATGAGACATAGGATTGATGTTCCAAGGAATCAGAACACCCATAAAGAAAAAGGTTCGTAAAACACCAGTAATGTCAACAAAGAAAGGCATAGAGTCGCGCTTGTAGATGATGATAGACTGCCAGATGGAGGAGTGGCGGTCAGAAGAATCTAGCTTGGAGTACTCGGTTTCCAGCTCCAGCATGTAATCAGGGTCAAAAACGGCATCGCAGTCGCAGTTGGTAAAGATGTGTTCGTATTTCTCATAATTGTAGTCGGCATCTTGACGGAGGATCTGTAGGCCTTGGCGACAGGCGTAGTTCATATTGGAGCACTTGCCGCTGATTTCCCCAGGAACATCCGCAGGGTGGAAGGTGACAATGAGACGGAGGAACTTGCTCTCGTATTTTGCGTAGATCTCATCACGTTTGGCTTCCTTGTCAGGTGTGCGGCATTCCATGCCAATGATGACGGAGACGCGAGATTTGGCATCTTTTTGCTGCACGAGAGAGTCCAAAGTGGTTTGCAGTACACTCATGGGTTCCTTATATAAGGTCATGGCAACTGTGTGACGAATGATTGAATAGTCGTTGGCCGTGGCGTCAGCTGACTCAACATCTTGAACTTTTTTTGTCCTGAGCTTGTTTCGGGCATTGATGGCTAGTGTTCGGCGAATGGCGCAAATTGTGGCTACCAGCCATATAAATTGAAAAAGACCAATTACGATTATGATGAAGACGTTAGTTGCTTGATTGACTTGAGGAATGAAAGGCATCCATATTGGGAAGAGAAGAAAGATGAAGATGATGAGGAGAAATAATAAGTTCCAGCGGACATAGCGGTTAGCTGCATCGAGTTTTGCAGCATCGGTGCCACTGTCTTTGCTTTCAAGAGAAGGGGATGGAGGTGATGACTGCATGTTTCAGGGAATCTCGATTGTAAAGAAGTAGGTGAAATTATCTGCAAGTACAGCGAAATTATTATTTACAATCATGCACCTCACTGGGTATTAATACTTTTACAAGTGACTCATTAAGTGGACGCACAATCACTGTTGACAGTTGTCAAATGCCAAGTTTCAATACTGAATGATTCAGCTAGATAACTAACAAGACTATTGACCCATTCTAACTATATTGAACTGGAAGAAATTTCAGCTGTCGTGAATCACGTCAATTAAAAGCCTCAGGGTTCAACGCCAACGGCAACAAAGCTGAGTTAACGATTTACTAACTTATTAAGCGTTCCTGTAATGGTAAGCCCATTCAGCTGTGGCGCAGGGCAGTCAATAAAAGCCCACATGGCCTCACGCCAATGGTGAATGAGGAAAGGTGCGAGACAAGTATCAGCTCTCGCTTAACAATAACTATAAATAACACTCGCCAGGCACCAATGAGCTGAGCCGACGGTCCCAGCGATCTGGTAATGAAGTTAAGGGGCCAAGATAAGGTTTCAAATTGAGCCTCTTCAGGCAATTATTGGCTGTGCCTTTTTTAGTAAGGAGTCTGATTCGCATAGTAAAAGTTTTACCATCCAAGCGGGATAACAGCTTCAAGAGGTTATCGCATTGGGCTGGCGAATGATGTGGTGTCAGGGAGGTATGAGCCCGGCAAGAGTGTCCAAAGTGTTAGAGGATTTGCATACGCACTGCAGTAGCGGATGTGTCTTTGTCACTGAATGTTATGTTCTCTTATGTAATACATCCACAATAGACATGAAGTGACAGCTTCCAACACGCACTACGGAAAACTAATGCAAATAGCTCTTTTTCTGCTTTCAAAACGACCTTCAGATTGCCCAGACTGGTATGCGGGCCATGCCTATCGCTCTGGCAGATGTGATTTAAACGAGTAAGGACGTTATTAGCGGCCAGTTTTAGAGCGCCCTTATTTTAAGGCAAGATATTTCCTTATCTTACTGCGATAAATGTTATCTGCTGATTTATTAAGTTTAGAATCTCACGATATAGCTGATAAGTACCACATTCTTCTTAAAACTCTACAGCAAACAGACCGCAGTGGTCTCCTTACTGGAAGATTCTCTAAGCACTTCAGTCTTTTGACGCAGGGTGAGGGCGGTCCGATTGGTTTGACACCAGTCGTTAGCGAGTCACCCGGTTTAACTAAAGTCCGATTTCCCCTGTGGCGAATGAAATGGGTTAGATCAAATCGTGTTGGGGGATACCCTATAGCTAGGTAGCGAAAAACGCAATTTAAGTTTGAGGGCGTTATCACATTGTTTAAGTCAGGAAGAATTGCCAGTCTTATTGGCGTTAAGTGAATACACTAAGACGCCCATAGTTTTCCAGCCATGGATGGTTTTACGAGCTGGGTGTGAGGTATAGCACTCTTTGTTATGATTATGATGACTGACATACACGGATTCAGCGGTTAGCCTATGATATTAAATGTCGCTGGATAAAAACGGACCCATGTAGATTAGCAATGGTATAACTAACGACTTGTCAGCCACTGACTCTCGACCTTGTTGAAAATCCAAGTTGTGAAAAAACAATTAATTATGCAAAGACGGTTTATAAGACTTACAGCCCTTTTTGCGCTGTTTGTTAGTCAAGTTCAAGCCTTAGAGTGTTTGGTCTTAATGCCCATAAAATACAGAGCTCTTAGGCCTGGTGGGTATTCACTATCCCGCATATAGCTCTACCCAACGCCACCGATTCACACTACTGAACACTAGCGATAATGTGTAAATTAAGATAAACATTTTGTCATTCTAAAGCCCTACAAGGCCTTGATCGAGATGAGAAACTCAACCTTCATATCCACAGTCTTTACCTTGGGATTTTAACTACAATGAAGGCGACGAATTTTTCTTTGACATTTATTGTGCTTGCGCTTTGCGGCAATGGGCACGCAGGCCCATGCAAGCCAAAGTCCTCCACTGAAGTCTCGACAGCCACAGATGCAAGTTCCGCTGCAGAGTCCTCGACAATCTCTCTGTCTTCCCTCATTTCCCAATCCGTTTCTTCCACGGCGACATTAGATGCACAACTTTCCTCTTCGACTGAGCTTCCAACTTCATCCATTACCACCGAGACGGCCACTAGGACGACTTCAATTGCTGAATCCTCCTCAACTGATGTTTTAACTACGTCCAATACTGCTGAGCCAACCATTTCTGATATTGCGACAACCACCACCACAACTGAGGAATCTGCGCCATCTAAACTCTTTCTGAACCCATCGTTTGATGAACCAAGCGGCAACGGAGATTTTGACGGATCTCCGTGGATTCTGGAAGATGCAGTGTCTCCTATGTCTGTCAGTATCAACTCTGACCTTGCCCGGACAGGCCTCTACTCAGCGTATGTAGTACCTTGTGTAAAAGAATATTCTCTCTGAAGTACGAGCTAATACTACTCATGCAGATATTGGTCGGTTACAAGCACCGAACAAAATGGCGGCCGCATTAAACAGGAAGTCTCCTTGGAACAACGCCAGGTTTATATGCTGTCGTACTGGTGGTACGTCGATGAAGACCAGCAGCCACAAAACCTCGATGGATGCTACATAAATGTTGAGCAAAGAAGCACCGACGGGTTAACAGCTTATTTCCCCGGTTTCTTCGAGCTTTCAACACCTCTACCCCTCAAGACATGGACCAAGAGTGAATTCGAGTTTAATTCTGAAAGCCTCAGTCCTGCATATATGACGTTTTCTGTCACCTGTTATGTTAGTACGGGTAGTGGAATCAAGGTTGCTATTGATGATCTCCAATTGTCAAAGCAGCCTTAGGAACCAGACCATACCAGAAAGCTACCGTTTTTGACATAAGATACATTGCTTATATAATTTACTCTTCTTCAGTAACATATTTACATAATCATATAACATAGATGACTAGTGAAGTAAGAACCTAATGCCCTTAACAGAGCTAATGTCAGTGTGGTCTAAGAATGCTTCGAGAAGAAGTTTGTCTGATGGGCCGAATGGGCCGACAGCAAGGTTTCCCGAACCTGTTTCAGTAAAAGCCGAGGTATTCTCCACCGCAGCGTCAAGAAATCCAAAGCCGATCGTGTCATTACTGTCATGTTCTATAGTGGTTGCACGTAGAGGCATTTGAACTGTGCTACCCTGGGTCGAGCTAGAGTTTGTTGAAAAATAGTGGTAACTGCGAGGCCATCGTCATGCGACGGCCTGTCTCATATTCACAAGACTAGAAATATGCAAGTAGTCTCAAGTCTTCAGTCCAAACTCTTGAAGGAGGTGATCCCCAACCCAGTGACAGGTTTCATCTACTCCTTTTGTAAGCGCCATCATGAGAACCCCAAGCTCTTCCATATCTTCTGGATTTGCAGCCGCTACATCTACATCCCAATGAGCAAAGCGTATGGGCAATGCATGACGCTTGGCAACAGCCGACTCCCATTCGAATCGTGAAGTTGCGCACCAAAGAGCCTTTTGACCGAAAAATGATAACGCCGCAACCTCATGGTGCGCGTCATCCCAGCCATTTTTAAGGAATGAATATAGTCCATGCAGACAATATCCAGTAATAACCGTGCGTCTCAGGCTCTCAGCAAGACTCCAACTTTCCCATCCATCAGACCCTTGTGCCAGGTGGCTGGCTATGTTTTGTCTTGGGTCTTCAACACTTTTCAGGTGTTGCTGTAGACGCCGAATACTATTGACAAAGAAGGTTTCTACATTCTCAGCATTGGCTCTTTGTCGAATGTCTCCATCTAATAAGCGAATGATTTGTAGTAGAATGAATGCCTGAACTGAAGACAATAAATCGATGTCGGAGTCGGCTATTTGTATGACTTCAATTAACTCATCGGCATATTGCTGGATAGCACTATAAATCAGCTGTTGATTTGTTTCAGACTTTCTCTCATAAAGAGCACAAATGGCCATTATTCTTGTAAGTGGTTTTGGGAGGTACTTTTCGAGTACTCTCCTGTGAATGAATGGAACCTGACTATGGAGCACCAACTGCTTGGGGAATGACTTGAAACGTTCAATAGTGTAGACGATACGACGTTGGTATTTTTCGCCCGCCAAAACACTTCTTTCAGCTGTATCGTGTGCATTCAATAAGTCGGGCACCGAGAAGTCATGAAGGTTTGTCATTGCGTCCTGCCAGTCCAGGTCGTAGTCTGGGAAAGGCGGCAAATTGAGGTTGTCTGCCTCGAAGCTTATATCAGGGGCAAAATTCGCAGTTTGTGTATTTGTTTGATATTCGTTGGTTGTGATTATCGTGGCTTCTTGCGGAAGAGATTTTTGGTTTTGCGTCAGGGTTCTTCGTGAAGAGGGAGATGGATAGTGGCATTCAAGTGATCGGACACGACAACGGTAACATTTTGGAACGGCCATGTCGCATCGTCTTTTTGACTTGATGCATGCAGCACATGCTTGGCGATATGGAGGTGGCATGACGAAAGAAATGCACTCGCTGTCTTGCTACCATAGTCACTGCTTATGGGTGATGAGGGGAAGCTGACCTGAGAAGATCTAGAGTTCCGCACTTCAAGGCTCTCTGACTGGTTCGGCTCGGGTCTTCCGCAAGTTCCACTTCCACTAGCTACATAAAGTTAGTCTGACTTGACGACTTTGAAGCCATACACAGTTTAAGCTTATACAGAACCTTATCAATATCTCTGCTTGAGAATAAGAATTGTCCTTCAAGGAGAATCTATCAACAGAGAACAGACCAAGGCATAATTGATAAAATTTTAATTGAGAAATAAAGTAACTCACCCCAACTTCATTCGCTATAATGCGACCTTGGCAGACGATCAAGGCAATGGCGGAAGCATATCTGGCGGAAGTAAGCTCCGCAGAGGCGTTGGGGCAACCAATATCATCTTTTTGTTAGTTAGTCGTCGCATTAGAAATCAAAGATTGTTAATCAGTGCTTAAACTCACCTTGCCATATCCAGACCTCTGGTATAAATATGAACTGTTGCTCCTGTTGCCAATCTTCTATCTCAGTCACTGCTACATCGCACTTCATACCATCGCCTCTCTTCAACATTCAATATCATTATCAGCCATGGCTACTTTCAAGTTAGACTTTGTTCCAACCTATCACCATGACACCTACGACACCATCTCTGAAAAGAATCCCGACTTATCCTGTAAGGGAAAGGTCGTCTTTATTACAGGCGCAGGTCGAGGAATAGGTCGCGAAATCGCCAAGGCCTTCGCCGTTGCTGGCGCCAAAGGCATCTTCATTATTGGAAGGACTGGTAAAGACTTGCTCAATGCGGTCGAGGAGATCAAAAGTCTCTCCACTGGCAATCCAGTATCTGTCCATCATGCCGAAGCCGACATCACGAATAGAGAGGCCGTTACATCTGCTTTCAAGCAAGCCATTGAAGCATTCGGCCACATTGATATTCTCATCCAGAATGCAGGATATCTAGATGATCATCGCCCTCTGTCGGACTCGGATCTCGATGACTATTGGAAAACGTTTGAGATCAATGTCAAAGGAGGTCTGATTGTGGTCCAGCAATTTCTCAAGCAAAGCCAATCCGGTGACACGATTATCAATATCGGATCTGGAGCTGGACATCTTCCGTCCATTCCGGGGTACTCGGCGTATTCTGCATCAAAACTTGCATTCGCAAAGATGATAGAGAGTGTCCAGCTTGAGAATCCCTATCTTCGCGTTTTCAACATCAATCCTGGTGCTATTGCCACGGAGATGCAGAAAAAGTCCGGTGATATAGCTACAGTGGATAACATTCGTAAGTACATCATCGCCGGATTTTGAGAGAGTGGGCTAACATTCTTATTAGGGCTTCCGGCGTCGTACTGTGTCTGGCTGGCTGCTTCGAAAGAGGCTGATTGTCTGAAAGGCAGATTTCTTTGGACCAACTGGGACGTCACCGAGCTGTTGCAACGCAAAAGCGAAATCGAGAAGCAGAATCTCTTGGTTCACGGACTGGCTGGCCTGTAAATAACTCAAGTATCAGCGTAATACTATAGGTATATAGTAACTAGGAATTGTACACCTGTGCCTGTTACCTCATACTCTCGAAAAGCGTCCTGGTGATGACATGTTATTGACGTCAAGATCCTACCGTAGGTCTAGGCAGAGTCTTGGCATTACTTTTTAGGACAATGATTACCCGGAGTCAGCGTTAAACTCCATTAACTCCGACATAAGCAAAGAGGCTCGTGAGCCATGTTTCATCCACTCCCGGAAATGTAGACAAGGTTTCCAGTAATATACCTATATAAGCTCTGCACCGGTAGTCATTTCATCATCAGCACTTTCACTACAGTCGTAACAGAAGGTTTCCACTTACCACGTCTTTAGCATGCCTGGACAAAATTTTGAGGGTTGGGTAGCCGAAAGGTCTACGAAAGAGCAGGATTCAGTATGGAAAGAGTATGACCTGAAACCTTTTGAGGAGACTGATGTTGACATCCGTATCACCCACTGTGGAGTTTGTGGAACCGATAACCATACTGCTCAAGATGGCTGGGTAAGTCTATACTTTAACCATCGATAAGTTCAAGTCTAACAACTCATATCAAGGGCAATACGCGATTCCCAATTGTCGTTGGCCATGAAATAGTTGGCGTCGCTATTCGTGTTGGTTCCAAAGCCACAGGCGACATTAAGGTTGGGGACATCGTTGGAGTTGGTGCTCAAAGCGACGCCTGCTTCGAGAGGGACGGCCCTTGTGAAGAGTGCGCTAATGGCCTTGAAAACTATTGTCGCAAGGTTGTAAATACCTACGGCGGTAGACACAGATGCGGCGCGCCATCGACTGGCGGTTATGCGCTATACCACCGCTGTCCTTCCAGGTTCGTTATAAAGATTCCTCAAGGTCTTGCTCCTGAGAATGCAGCACCGATGTTGTGTGCTGGGTCTACCGTTTATGCGCCACTAAAGCATTTTGGTGCAAAGGGAAGGCGAGTTGCAGTTATCGGTATCGGTGGCCTGGGTCACTTTGCAATTATGTTTGCTCGTGCTTTGAATGCCCTTGAAGTTGTAGCAATTTCGAGAAAAGATGACAAGAAGGATGATGCAATCGCCCTAGGGGCATGTGAGCATATTGCAACGTCTGAGGAGGGATGGGCGGAAAGGAATAGGCGGAGATTTGACCTGATCATCAGTACAGCTGATGGTCCAAATGTGAATCACCCTTATTGCAAGGGTAAAGTCTTAGCTAACGTAAATCAGATGCCATGGAAAGAATATTTCAGTCTTCTCAGAATGGACGGCACAATAGTCCAAGTTGGCGCACCAGAACAGCCTATTCCCGTTGATATCTTTTCACTACTGCCAATCCGGGGAAAGCTAACATCCACGCAAACAGCTAGTCCGAATGAGATGAGAGAAATGCTTGACCTCGCTGTTGAGAAGAAACTGCAGCCATGGGTGGAAATACGCCCGATGACTGAGGCAAATGAGGTATTGAAGGACCTTCAAGCGGGGAAACCGAGGTTTAGATATGTTCTCGTAAATGATTAAATATTTATATGCCTCTATGAGATAGACATTAGAGTTTATTACTTAAGTTAATAGTGATATCTTTGCAATTACTGAAATGAATCAAGTTTCAATAAACCAAGTGTTGGATGACACTTATTGTAAGCGGAGGAATAGACCATCAACAGCGTAGCTGCTGTCTGTATGTTTTTGTTGTCGACCTTGGGTGCATTTTCTAGCACTGTATTTGGCCCGTTTAACTTCACTCTATGTCTGATCAAGAGACCGTTGTAGCTCATGTAGCATATTAACAGAATGGGATAGGGCGTATTGGCTAACATGGCTTTTTGAACTAAAGAGCCAGATATTGAGAACTGCGTTATTCCTAAAAATTAGCCTTTGTATTCTAGATACACTACTCTAATCCTTCTATAGTCTTTTCTAAAACTTGAAGCAGTAATAAAATGGTTTCTTTTTTAGGTTGGGCATAAGTATGTATAGAAGATAACCCTGCCCTCTGCCCTCCACCATTTTTACTATCCACCACATCCATAGCCTTAACTAGGCCATGAAATTGTAAACTGGTGCCATCCATCTCACCAGCAGATGCAGCAGTAGGTCTGGCGATGCATCCTCTTACATGCTGCAACGCGGCAATAATATTCCGCATCGCACGCCCAACGGCTAGATTAAGGATCTCGCTCCTCGCCTCACCCGTCAACTTAATTGTTCCTATTGAGACAGGAAGCTCGCTCGAAGGATCGCCACGAGTTTGGTTGTTAGAGCAGATAGTTCTGTTGAGAACCTTTTGGATGCTGATGGCGAAAAGGAGTAGGGCGGCCTTGTGATCTTCTTGGGTTTTGTGGGCACTGCAGTGCATAAAACCTTTCCATGGCAGCTCTGCGATCTGAAAGCCTTTCAGCAAAGAGTCGACCGAGATATCTGCCGAGATTGGCCCATCGGGGTAGCGTAGACCTTCTAGCTGATAAAGTAATCTAGCGAGCTGCGGAAGGCAAGAGCAGCTTGGGGGCGGCGCTATGGGAGAAGCTGGACCAGTAGAAGGCGAGGATCCAGGACCATGATCGCTATCTAGATCGAGGACTCCTTCAAGGTTGGAAAGTCTCTCTGCATCTTCACGCTGAGTGCTGTCCATCTGGCCCAGGCCTGAAGGGTTGGCGTCGAGGGACATTGGATCTATGAGGCTCAAAGCTGAATCGACAAAATCAGAGTTTTCGTTGGAGAGGGAATCGTTTGGGTTCAAGAAGCCGTTGATGGACATGAAGCGAGTGATGCTATCGCACCCATGATCCAGGTCTAGATTAAAGCTGTTGATATCGAGTGGCAGCTGCTGGCCGGTAACCCACAGCACGGGACCAGTGTTGCTCAGCACGGCATCACCCTGCCGATCTTCGTCGAGGTCTCCTCCTGTGTCCTGCTGTGACAGTGTGCGTTTATTCTTACTGCCTTTAGGTCGACCAAGTCTTCGGCCGGGCGTATAGTGGCAGCAAGTCTGTGACCAGCGACAGGTCGAGCAAGGATTGCCCCCGGAACATTTGATCTTGGAGCGGCGACATGCATCACAGGCTGACCGAGACCGACTGGACGTCTTGGCCTCATGGCGCGCCAGCTTAGGTCCAGTTCCAGCCTCAGGCTGCTTCTCCGAATTTGGGCTCGGAAGAGACATAGCAGGCGGAGCTAACGTACTAACGTAGTAGTCCGACACGGAGAAACCAGCTCGGCCTCTACTGAGCCCAACGCGAAGCTATTCGGCTAATGTCCGTTAGATTGAGTTCATTCCCCAAGAGATTGGTAGCAAGCACCGAAAGGCACAACTGTTGTGTTATGGTATCACCGACCGTGATGTTCCACCGGGTTTCAAGCCGGATGCACGGGGATAAGTGGTTTGTGTGACTTGTTGGCTTTACGCAGTTGTTGTTGACTAAAATCAAAAGAGACAAACTTGAGAATCAGCATGTCAGAAAGAAATGAGCATTCAATGATGACTTTTGACCCATTCAGGGCTGAGAATGGGTTGCGGGCACATCTATGTATTGTGACACTCGGTCCTGGAAACACAGAAACTGTTATCTAGAGTCGGAACGTAGCACGTAGCCTCCTTAATCACATAATCTCACGTCTCACCAGAACCTTGCATGCGGCTGACCAGAGGATGCAGATATGTATGGCACAGGGCAGATTATGGTTCTCTCGTATGTTCTTGCTTACCACCCACTAGCTTTTTGCCAGGGCATCATATTGGTGCTTCGAGTTCCGATGGCCGAAGGATGGAGGGGAAGAACGGCGATATGAAAGGGACGGGAGGGGAAGGATAAGAGTGCGGCGGTTGATGAACTTTACAATGGAGGGTGGCGTGGTCTAGAACTGGAAGTGATGGAGATCAATAGCAGGCAGGGGTCCTTGTTGGTCAACAATGTTACTGACACGAGGGACGCTTTTTTGGAAGTTCTTTTGCGTAGCTGTGGAGCAGGATGCTAAGAAAGGATCGAATTGGAATTATCCATTACATCACGCAGAGTCCTGCTTGCGGCATATCTGTGACAATCATTAGAAACAATAAGCTTTAGCAATAAAAAAAGATAAGGTACGTGCTGACACGCATAATCGAGAACGAATCCGGTTGGCCAGGCCCCTGGCTTTTCCCCCTTCTCCTCTAGCGCTGTCGTGTTCTCGTTAGCTGTCTTGGCTGCCTGAAGTGTATTCTGCCGGCTTGTGATCTCTTCAATAGTTGGCTACCCGAGCGCGGCCCGCTTTTAGGAGCATGCGAGATGCCGTGCCTACCGATGGCACCATGCTCCTAGCCCGTCAGATCAGGTCAGTCCTTGTCAAGGAACGGCGAGTCGGGAGAATTCTGCTGCCATATTATCGAGGTACGCACCTGTTATCTCCGTGTGGGGGTATGTAGGGCTGCTTCGGCCGAAATTGGGTGGGGAGGAGGGCGGAGATAGTGAAGACCGAATGACGGCTCGGACAATTAGATCCCGCCACATTTGGGTCTCGGCCGAAGTGTCTGAGAGCGAGTGAATCAATGAATGAATGAATGACCGAAATTGGATCGTGAAGGAGGCTACTGAGGTGTCGCCGTCAGGGGTATCACGTTACTCGTGTTGGGTGTTATATCAAGATTTATTAACCATCCTTCCATCCATCTTGGGTTTCACCGCAGTTACGTACGACATCGTGGATCTGAGACTCAAAGATATTAAAGGAACACAACTAATCCGACCATGACGACTGGGCCGGATATTGGCTCTACTATCGTCCCAAGCGATGAGCGGCTGCCATCGAAAAGACTCAGTAGCGATACCGAGAGAGAAATTCAGCCCGCCGATGAACCGACAGACTTGCAGAACTCAGAAGTCAAGCAACTCGCTCGCAAGTTTTCACGAGACAGCCATGATGACCTCAGAAGCAAGCCCTTGTTCGGATGTAACGACCCCGACTCCCCTCTCAACCCGTCTGGCGATAACTTCAATGCTCGTGCCTGGGCCACCAACCTTGCCCGAGCGGCCGTGGAACAGGGTCAGGGATTCCGCCAGGTAGGACTGTGCTTCCAAGACGTCAATGTCTTTGGCTACGGAACACCGGCCGACTTTCAAAAGACCATGGCCAATATCTGGCTCGCCGCACCGAGTATGGCTGTGCGACGTCTTTTGCCCAAGTCCAGTACATGGGGGCGCAAGCGAGTCAACATCCTGAACCAGTTCAACGGCATCATCCGCCCCGGCGAGATGTGTGTTGTTCTCGGCCCTCCTGGCTCTGGGTGCTCGACCTTTCTCAAGACCATCTCCGGAGACCGTAATGGCATCTTCTTGGACGAGAACTCGTACCTCAACTACCAGGGAATCTCGGACAAAGACATGCACTCTGCACACCGCGGAGATGCCATATACACTGCCGAACAGGATGTCCATTTCCCCATGTTGACGGTCAATGAGACTCTAACGTTTGCTGCTCGTGCACGCTGCCAGCGGGAACTGCCAGAGGGAATCAGTCGTACACAGTGAGTAATTAACTTCTGCTCAGAATGTATGTTATGTTGCCGTCTGAGAAGATACTAATCACATGTCCACCCTCTTGTAGATACTGCGACCATCTTCGAGGCGTCGTAATGGCCATGTATGGCATCAGTCATACCAACAACACCAAAGTAGGAAATGATTTCGTTCATGGTGTTTCTGGTGGAGAACGGAAGCGCGTCAGCATTGCCGAGGCTACATTGTCCAATGCGCCCTTTCAATGCTGGGACAAGTAAGTCATACATACATGAAACAAACAAACTCAACCGTTAAGTACTAATATGAATGACGCTGACTTTTCTTGAAGCTCAACGCGCGGTTTAGATGCAGCCAATGCCGTCGAATTCTGCAAGACGCTCCGTCTCCAGTCGCAGCTCTTCGGTCAAGCATGCGTTGTGTCCATGTACCAGGCCCCTCAAACCGCTTACGATCTCTTCGACAAGACCATGGTCCTCTACGAGGGCCGCCAGATCTTCTTCGGACCAGCTTCTGAGGCCAAGGCCTATTTCATCAACCTCGGTTTCGAGTGTCCTGCCCGCCAGACCACTCCCGACTTCCTCACCTCGATGACATTTCCTGCAGAGCGCACACCACGATTTGGATGCAATCCCCCGCGTACACCGGACGAGTTCGCAGCAGCCTGGCGCGCAAGCAAGGAGTACAATGCCTTGTGTGACGAGATCGAAGAGTACAAGTCTTGTCATATCATCAACGGCGAGGATTCCCAGAAGTACTTGGATCTGAAGCGGACGCATCAAGCCCGAGGCCAATCCCCGAGCTCTCCCTTCATCCTAACGTACTCACAACAGGTCCAACTCTGTATGTGGCGCGGCTGGCGACGCTTCTGGGCAGACCCGGGCCCTGCACTCTTCACCATGGTGGGAAACGCTGTCATGGCACTCATCACTTCGTCTCTGTTCTACAACCTGCAAGAAACCACTGGTAGTTTCCGAGGTCGAGCAGTCGTTCTTTTTATGGCAATTCTCTTCAATGCCTTTGCGTCGATTACCGAAGTCATGACCTTGTATGCAGAGCGACCCATCGTGGAGAAGCAGGCCCGTTATGCGTTTTATCGCCCGTCAGCTGAAGCATACGCTGCTGTCTTGGTTGACCTACCTATGAAGATCACCGCGGCCATTGGTTTCAATCTTGTCTTTTACTTTATGACCAATCTGAACCGACATCCAGGCAACTTCTTCTTCTATCTCATGGTAGTTCTTCTAGTTATATTCTCCATGTCGGGCATCTTTCGGTTCATGTAAGTTGTCTCCATTGTTTTTTTTTTTTTTGTCTGATTAAATACCCAAGACTGACTCGAATCTCTCCAGCGGCGCTGTATCACGCACAGAGACACAAGCCATGGTACCCGCCTCAATTATGATGCTTGCGTTGCTCATTGTCACCGGCTTCGTCGTCCCTATCGACTATATGCCTGCCTGGTGCAGATGGATCAACTACTTGAACCCAGTTGCTTATGGCTATGAATCACTCATGGCTAATGAGTACAGCGGCCGCGACTTTACTTGCTCTTCTTACATTCCCAGCTACGGTACTCCAGGGACGAACAATGTCGCATGCGATGCCATTGGCGCTGTTGCTGGCCAGTTGACCGTCAATGGAGACGCCTACATCAACTCGGCATACAGCTACTTCGCCAGCCACAAATGGCGCAACGTGGGCATCATCATTGCCATGGTCATCTTCAACCATATCGTCTACTTTGTGGCGAGCGACTATGTCACAGCCAAGAAGTCCAAGGGCGAGGTCATGATCTTTCGCCGGGGTTATGTGCCAAAGTTCCACTCCAAGAGCCACGACGACGTTGAGAGCCGGGCGACCTCTGGACCAGTTGTTCCGATACTGAGTCAGCCACGCGACATGTCCGGCTTTGGCAATGAGAAAGGCTTCCAAGGTTCTACGAGTGTGTTTCACTGGAAGAATGTCTGCTACGACATCAAGATCAAGAAGAAGCCCAGGCGTATTCTCGACAACGTCGACGGCTGGGTCAAGCCCGGTACACTCACAGCCCTTATGGGAGTTTCGGGAGCTGGAAAAACAACACTGCTCGACTGTTTGGCTGATCGTCGTGGTGGCGTTGGCGTCCTGACTGGCGAGATGCTGGTGGATGGGAAATTTCGCGATGAGAGTTTTCAGCGCAACACAGGTTACGCACAACAACAAGATTTGCACATCGAAACAAGTACTGTCCGCGAGGTACATATGCGTCATATCCCTTCCCAAGAAGCTGTCCTGACATATGCTTATAGGCTTTGAACTTCTCCGCTCTTCTTCGTCAACCCGACCATATCCCTGATATAGAAAAGCTCGACTATGTCAACAGAGTTATTGAGCTCCTCGATATGCAAGAATGGGCTGACGTGGTGGTTGGAGTTCTTGGAGAGGGCCTCAATGTTGAGCAAAGGAAACGCTTGACTATTGGGGTCGAGCTGGCTGCGAAACCTCCTGTCCTGCTTTTCGTTGATGAGCCCACGTCAGGCCTTGACTCCCAGACCAGTTGGGCTATCCTGGACCTGCTGGATAAACTGTCCAAAGCAGGCCAGTCTATCCTCTGCACTATCCATCAACCTTCGGCTGTGCTGTTTGAGCGATTCGATCGCATCTTGTTGCTTAGCGAAGGAGGCAAGACGGTTTATTTCGGTAAGTAAATAGATACATACCTTGTTCAGCCACTCACTAATAAACCTCTACAGGCGAGGTTGGCGACAATTCACAGAGCCTTACTAGCTATTTCGAGAGAAATGGAGCCTTTCCTTGCCCTCCTGGGGCAAACCCAGCCGAATGGATGCTCGAGGCCATCGGCGCCGCCCCTGGTAGTCATTCAGACATTGACTGGCACCAGGTCTGGCGTTCAAGCCCCGAGTATGACCAAGTCCAACAGGAATTGACCCGTCTCCAATCAGAGGGAGAGGCTCGAATTTCCTCCGAAAAGACACACGACCCAGCTTCATACAACGAGTTTGCGACGCCACTCTGGTACCAGTTCCTAGTGGTGACGCAGCGTGTCTTCCAGCAGACATGGCGGTCCCCCTCATACATCTACTCCAAGCTTCTTCTCTGCGTAGCCTCCAGTCTCTTCATCGGTCTCGTCTTTATCAACTCGCCTCTGAGTATCCGAGGGCTGCAGAATCAAATGTTTGCAATTTTCGAGCTGACCAGTATCGTTACGCAGCTGGTGAACCAACAGATGCCGCAGTTCATCACGCAGCGCTCGCTCTATGAAGTCCGCGAGAGGCCCGCCAAGGTTTATAGTTGGAAGGTCTTTATGCTTGCCCAAATCGTGTCCGAGCTGCCATGGTATACGCTGGCCTCACTTCTTATGTGGATTGCATTCTACTTCCCAGTTGGATTCTACTCCAACGCTCAAGAAGCCGGCCAGTCTCACGAGAGGGCCATATTGATGCTGCTCCTCTTCTGGGTCTTCTTTCTATGGGTATCTACCTATGCACATCTTTGCGTCTCATTCAGCCCTGGCACAGAAGAGGGTGCCAACACCGCCTCCCTTTTCTTCTTCCTAGCATTCTTCTTTTGCGGTGTGTTGGCTTCCCCGGATGAAATGCCAGGCTTTTGGAAATTCGTCTACTATGCTTCACCTCTGTCGTACTTTGTCTCGGCCACCTTATCAACAGGACTGGCCAATGTCAACGTAACATGCGCAAGCAACGAGTTCACCCTCTTCCACCCGCCCAAGGGCCAGACATGTGGCGAGTACATGGGCGATTACATCTCTCAAGCTGGGGGACATCTTTTGGATTCACTGTCCACCGAGAACTGCCAGTATTGCCAGATCAAGGAGACTAACATCTATCTTGACGCGGTCAGCTCCAGTTACAGCGTCAGGTGGCGAAACTTTGGCATTCTGTGGATATATGTGGTTTTTAACATTGTAGCAGCATTGGCATTCTACTGGGCTGCCAGGATACCCAAGGGAAAGAAGGAGTAGATTCAAGACGAGGGTTTTGCAAAGGATCCGTGAACGTATGTCGGGTTTGGTACGCATTTGGCACTTGGATTGCCAATCATGATGGACAAAAGCTTCGGGAGTAACATTTACATTTACATTCTCTGCCTAATTATTTCAGTCCTGTTAGTATTATCAGTATTAATAAACCGATCCACTCTGCTCTATCTGACCCAGGTTTCTTTTACTCTTAAACCTTATGTTGACCGGCTTGCTGAAGACTCCTTCAACTCCTATCGCTCTACATACGACTCTCTGAGAGAGTTGACTATAATCCTCGTGGTGTAGAAAGATGTGTTCTTTATCAATACTCAGGACCCAGAGTCCCTTTTGCCCCCCAATTAGCTCTACACATGGGTGCCTCCAGCTGGAAACCCGAGTAGCAGGTAACTGTCTGGGCAATGGAATTGAATGCTTATGCTGTGTTTTTTGTCCCCCCACGAAATTAAACAAATTCACAGACAAGCTTTACAGATGGGTATCCTTATTCTACCGAGAAAGAGCAATTTTATTCTCGTTTCTTGGACAGGCTAGAAAAGAAGCACAAACCTACAGCCATACTCACTCCAACGAGTTACACAGCTATCCCATTAGAAAGGTTTCATCAGGCAAGAATGACTCCCAGTCCAAGTCTAAGTCCATGACATACTCGCCCGATGGCTGGCCCTCGAGATCTGTTCCACTAATTGGAAGATCAGCATAGGGAATCGAGGCTGACGACGCCTTATCCGCTCTCATCTTCAGCATGTTGTAACTGGATTCCAGGCTCTCTCTCGCGCTCCGTGCGATTTGTAATGAAATGGACGACTCGGTCTCGATAGCTTCAGCCTGGCCAAGGATCATGCTGAGGAACATGTGGTTTTTCACATTTGTCTCTCCTTGACGGATGCGCTCCTCTGATAGTGCAATCATATCGCGGATAGATTGTTTGAGCAGTTGGCGGTATTGACTGGTTCTGTGAAGCGTGCCATCAAGGCGCTGTGCCTGCGTGTGGATAAGAAGCTCAAGACCAACGGCTACACTGGCGACTCGGATGCCCTCGCGGAATAACCCACCACCTGACGCCATCAACCTTGAAAAGCCAGCATCAGGCTCGGGTGACATGAGGGCGGTTGCAGCATCGAGGCTCAGCTTCAGCGAGTAATAGTAAATTGGGTTGGTGCGAGCCCGATTGCTGAAGAAAAAGTGCAATGGGATCATGAAACGACGGACCAAATAGTCGAGAAGGTTTCGATGGAAGGGAGTTGAGCCCTGGCCAGATTTCATCATCAAATTGTTGCTGTGCAGAGCGTTTGTCAGCTCCGAGCTGAGTGCAAGTATATCTTGATAGGAGCCCTCATCATCGGGTTTGTTAAGTTCGTTGATGATGCGAAGGCGGACAGGGAAAGACTCAAGGAGTGCAAGCTGTACTGAAGTTGAGGTGAAGTAGCCTGGAGGATGAGATGGGGCAACTGTGGTTGACTCATCCATCTCATCGTCGTTGAGGTTGGAGGGTTGCTGCGTGTCAAACTCGTCCAAAGATATCCTCGGTGGCATTCTAGAGTCTAGCGAAGCTTGTATGACTAGCTCGAGGATGGTGGCCCAGAGCCTGCGGCGAACCTCGGCTTGCAGCAGTGGTATCGCCTTGCCAAGGTTAGCAGGGTCGCGGTGCAGGCCGATCTGCATGGCTCGGTGAATGAGCGAACCCGTCGACATCCACACCGTGTCGCCGCCAATGGAGAATATTTGCCGAGCCAACAGTGTAAGGCAGTAGATTTGCAAACCAGCAAGGTCTACGCGATCCTTCTCGAGCGGTCCAGCGAGCCACGTCTCTGAAGCATAAATCCAGTGATGGACCAGTTCCGCGTTGCGAATTGCTTCCTCTGGTGTCACATGATTGAACAGGCTGGAGCCTATCGCGATAACAAGAAGAACGGTCAAACGCAGAGGATCTGTGACAGACTCAGGGTACTCCCAGTATCTCTTGTACTCGGCCAAGAAAGTCGGGCGATGGAGGATGCGGTGAGAAGACTCGAATGAGTTAAAGTAGAGGTCGACCATGACGTCGCATGTTTCACGGGAAGGGGGGACAAGAAAATCAGTGCAGGATGAGAGGCCCCTCGTGGGACGACTAAGCTTGATGTTCTTGGCCATGGTCTTGCACCTGGCAAGGAAGTCACCAGCTTGTACAACAACGGCTGCAACCCCAGGGTCTTGGAATTCATGGCTGCTGCCGCTGCTGCTGGACTTGCCCATTATCTCGACCCAGCAGGTAAGGATAGAATGAAGCTCCTTTGTTATCTCGGCCCAGCTGCCCCTACCCATGTCCCTAGATTTGTTAAGCACAGCTTGCCAATCCTGTGAGCCTTGGGCGGCGGGTTCATCTTGGTGCTTATCACTACCAATCATAGATGGTGGCGAGGGGACTCTGGTGCTATGGCCTCCAGCTTGGCCCTGATATCTGGCAGAATCTTCAAGTTTCTGCAATACCTTGTGCAGTAAATCTTGAACATTGTCGTCGTGGCCTTGGGTCTTGTTGATGTTGTGGTCATTGCCGTGCCTGGGAACACTCGAGGCTGGTGTTGGAAATCCATGACCCACTGCTATCGTTGCTGTCGCCGAATGAGATGGTACGACACCCTGGTCATGAGGGGTGAGCTGCTGCACACTATCGCGACGTGACGCTTCAGTAGTGGATGTAGCTGGGTGGCAACCTTCAGTGGCAGTGGCAGTGACGTTGACAGTATCCAGAGGAGCCGGGCTTGCTGTTGATGGTTGTGCTGATACTCTGTCCCTGTCCCTCGCCCGCGAGCCTCGGACGAGAACAGAGGGCGATCCATCACGGTAGGGCTGATAGATGCATTCGGTGTTGTGGCGAATACAGTGAGCACAGCGGCTTCTTTGGTCGCACTTAATCTTGCGACGCCGGCATTCATGGCATGCAAGGGCCGGACGTCTCCGCCGATGGGGCTGAGACGATTGTGCACCTTGGGCTATCGCCAAGTCCTGCTGAGGCGGAGATTGTGGCTGTTGCTGTTGTTGCTGCTGCTGCTGCTGCTGCTGGGGCGAAGTCCGGTCCATGGCACCGCTGACAGAATTACCTATTGAGCTGTTTTGGGGTCTAATCCTGCTTCTTTCTCGGCCGTACGGTTGATTGAAGCAACACACATGGTTGTGCAGTCTCAGGATAAGACGGAATTGAAGAGGAAGCGTCGCACGGAGATAACAGGCTGACGGGGATTCCAAGTTTCAGTCCGAGATAACGGACCTCGGAGATTAGAGCATGCTTATGCGGTTAAACGGCATATTACGTAAAATGGTTGGTCCGTGCCGTTGACAGTGCGTTACTGGTCACTTTTCGCGTCAGTACTACATGTAAGTAAGTGGCACAAGAGTGAGCAAGTTAACTACAGGACCTAGAGACGAGATAGTCTGCCATTCATTCGCCATGAAATGACCGTGACACATTTACCTTATTAATATCAAATTAACTAGGACTTTACTACTACTATCTATATTTAAAAACACTGCCAACTCAATTGCAACCAAGTCAAACCCTTGTGCTTACCCTGCAGAGACAGCCCAGTTCACTTATGAAAAAGTCCGCGTTGTGACCGTCTTACTTGCATGTATCATCATCCCACTGGTAACACGTGAAAATAGCCGATTTTCAAACCGGACCTTGGGCAGTTCCTTCGGAGGTTTTTTCTCGGGACTTACTTAGCTACTGTTGCCGTGCCGGAAAGAAAAAGTAGTAGTTTTTCGCATATAGGCACACAATAATTCACCCAGTGAAAAGGATCACAGTTAATATACAAACCGTAAAGGATGCGATCGGTCCGGCAATTTTCTGTCTTATGCACCTTTAAACTGCGACGCAATGTAGTTTATTCCGCGGCAATGTCAAAAGTAGACTCTTGACCACCAACAGAGTCGTGTATAATTAGAGACGAACGGCCGAACGTATCATATGTTCTAGATAACCTTCGCTCTTTGCAACGTCACACACACACAAACACTTCCGCTTGCATTTCTCCATCAGAGCCCCACGTACCTTGGACTACTGTGTCACATTCCCGATGCCTTCACTCATCACCTCTCTCCTCGGGGTTTTGGCCTTAGTCGCCCCGGTATTTTCCGCCCACGTCAAGCGTGCAGGACACCAACCGGGATCCATCCCTCTGCCCTCGCGGAACCTCCATTTTCTCCCCATCGGCACTTGGGCTGAGAATCTGGCCGTTCGGCCAAATGGAAACATTCTCATCTCAACCTCCACCCTCAACGGCACTGTTTGGCAAGTCTCGAAGCCTTGGGAGCAAGACCCCAAGACAGAACTTGTGTACAACTTTGACGAGTGGGTGGACCGTCTGATCGGTATGGGCGAGAGCACCCCTGATAAGTACATCGTTGTTGGTTCTCGTTTCTATGCGCGAACCGAGATCTCGTCTCATGTCGGGAGGACTTTCTGCGCCATGGAGTTGGACTTTACCAAGACTCCCAAGGCCCCAACCGCTCGCGTGGTAGCATGGATGCCCGAGGCCAATCTGCTACAGGGAGTTGCAGCCCTGCCCTGGGATCGCTCCATCGTCCTCATCTCGGACCAATACGTGCTTCGCCCGCGAGAGGTTCAAATTGACTGGACACCCAGCCCCGGTCAGATCTGGCGTCTCGACACCAAGACTGGAGAGTACGATCTGATCATGACCAACTACACCGAGATGAACACGGTGTACTGGCACGGTAACAAGCCCACCCACGATGTCGGCATCAACGGCATCCGCATCCAGGGAGACACCCTGTACTGGGTCAATGCCGATGACGGCGGCATCTACAGCATGAAGCTGAAGAAGGACGGACGGCCACAGACCCCCCACAAACCCAAGACCGTATCCAAGACCGACTGGCTGTGGGATGATTTCGATTTCGGCAAATCAGACACCATCTGGGCCACGGCCAACAACTCCATCATAGCTGTATCAAAGACAAACGGGACTGACAAGATTGTTTCCGGATACGGAACCACTGATAACGAGACTTTCTGGTCACCCACTTCCGCTCAGTTTGGTAGGACCAAGCGAGATTCTAACGTCCTCTACATCACTGGTAACTATCCCAATGCAAGCTCCCCGATTATTTCTGGTTGGATCAAGGCCCTGGACACTACGGGCTTTCATTTTTAGATCCCATGTGCATCAGCACCGATGTTTTGCCTCCATGTATGGGTGCATATTGATCAAGAACGCTTATCGTGTTGTCAGCTTTAAGGATTTTTGCGAGGATGTGATGCTTAATTGAGGGTGTAGGAGCCTATCTTCTTCACACCAGCTAAGGTAGGCCAACTGCGCTGCACCATCGTTGCAACGCCCGGTCACTATAGCTTTTATATAACCAAATATATTTGATAGCACAACCACTGCTCACTGTTGCAAACCCGATGTTCCCACGTGTAAATTATCTGTTGTATGATGAGATCGCCGTACGACGCGCTAAACCAGGTTCGAAAGGCGGCTTCTCTTCCCTGAGCGCGTGCCTTACGCGTACCAAGAGACCGCGTTTTAAAAACACGAGTTTTGTATTAATATTATGGACATCACCCTAGCCATTGAAAGGCTCACATCAGAGATTTTGAGTAGCATGGGAAGTTTGTACCAACAAACGATGACTTATTGGAAATAAAGCGCCCTGAACTAATTGCATTCAATTATCTATTAGACTGTCTATTAAATATCCTTATAACAAAGAAATCCCATACATCTTATACTTAAGCCCCGCTTGGCTCTAGAAACTCTGCCACGGTTGTCGAAAGCGCTCTGATGGTCATTTTGGGCGCCAGCAGGTGCTGGAAAGACGTTTCAAACCCAAATTGCTTGAACAGCCAATTCCGTAGGTCGGCTCCAATCATACTATCGAGTCCGTAAGCCGCTATGGAAGTACCGTCCAGCTCAAACGCTTCAGTCGGGATGAGCAACATGCTGGATAGCTTGGCTATGATGTGGTTGGCGACGGCCGTGAGCACGGCATCCTCGCCTTGAGCCCGAGCGGCGTGGAGGATAGCCTTGAAGTCCCCGTTACTGCTGGTCGACCCGCCTCCATCTTGTAGAAGCAGATTAACGGTTGCTCGCAGGCCGCTGAACCGCGCATCATGGTACCAGTATGCGTCCTCCGTGCCAGCCCCAGACTGTTTGATAGCCGACGCCAGAGCGGCTGGTTCCAGACCAAGGATAAGCTGCGAGGCCCCCGGAGAGGTGCCAGTGGGATCCCATGTACGCTTCTGCATGGCTGTCTCGAAACCTCTCAGCATTTCACGCTCATCAATGCCGTACATGGCTTTGCGAAGAAGAGCTGTCTCGATGGCCTCATTCTCCGCCACAACACCAACGTCGAGGATCATTGGCAAGATTAGCGATGTTGCTGGCTTACCTTCGAGGCGGCATTGATAGGCCAGCGCATCGAGGAAGCTGTTGGCTGCCGAGTAGTTTGCCTGGCCCGGGTTGCCCATGGTCGCTGAGATGGAGCTGGTCATGACGAAGAAGTCGAGATCGGCTTTTCCATTCAGGGCCTCAACAAGGTTTTGGGCTCCAAGAACTTTTGGCGCCATGGTGCGTTGCCACTGCTTGAAAGTCATGCTGTCGAACATTACATCCTACCGAGCAAGTCAATATACTGCCCTATAATTCATTCATGTGAGAGGCAACTTGGGCCCATACCTGTAAAACCATTGCAGCGTGAATAACACCACAGATTGGGCGACTAGCTGTTACGTCCGCCACGAGATGCTCAACGTCGGACTTGACGCAGACGTCTCCTCGATAAACCTGAACCTGCGCCCCGGCATCTAAAAGGTGATTTACCACCTGTAGAGCACTGTTATCAGCGTTGAACATTGTGTCATATGCTATAGAGAACTTACCACAGCGGCATCGGCCTTGTCAGTACCCGATCTTGACAAGAACACAAAGTCGCGAGCCCCGCGATCGTACATGAACCTCGTCAGACTGCGACCGAGGCCACCTAAGCCTCCCACCAAGAGATAGGCAGCGTCTGGCCGAAACTGAAGATGGTTCGTAGTCGGTCGAATCTGCAAACGAATGAATGATTAGTATTGGAGCGAGAGAATGGCTCATGAAGAAGCTACTGACTTTGACCAGAGACCTTTCATGATCAAACTGGACGACCAAGTTGCGATCCTTTCCGCCGATAACTGAATCAGGGCCCTTGAGGGCGTCGATGGAATACACGTCTGGCCTCTCGAAAGCCTTGTATTGCTGGATGAACTCGACCGCCTCTCGCAAAAGCCCTCCCAGTTGATGTGGTTGCTGCTTGTGTATTGTCTTTAGACTTGTAGCCTGAAACGTCGCACCCCTCGAGAACGGCAGACAATCCAGACTTCCATCAACCACTGAATCATTCAGTACAAACCGAGCGTTGGCGGGCAGGTGCCTCCAGACTTCACTGCTCAACGCTGCAAAATCATGAGATACCACTGCGTTGGGAGTATGTTTCGTGTCGTTGAGAAGAGCCATGATGCCTTCAAAGTCCGAAGCCAAAACCGAAGCACTTCCTCCCAAGTCTAGCGAGTCTCCTTCGGTAATGACCAGCGTGAGTCTGAATCCCCAGGCCTGGCTTAGAGCGATAATGGCACGAGTAAAGGCAATCGGTGCTGGAAGCAGCAAAACATGGTCGTTGGTCTTCACCCGTGCTGCGTACTTGATTGCATTCATTGCGTTAGTAAGTCCTGGGAGAGTGGCCGCCAGATCCTCAGGGCTGGAGCCTGAACACAACGTAGCTAAGTCTAGAGTGGCCTTGAAGTATGTAATGAATGGGCTGGGAGTAAATGCAACCATCTTTTGTCCCTGCAAGCTGTCGTCAAGACCGGACTCCGTTGCCATCAAGGTTCCGACCAAAACTCGTGGCGCCATTGTTTGTTGTGTTTGAACATCTGCTGCCTCAAAGCTTGCACACTCGACTCGAAGTACAATCTCTCTATTAGCGACAGGAGTTTGGGGAACCCGTTGGAACACCATTTCCCCTTGGTCAATAGTGCCCTGCAATGGTGTATATCTTGGTATTGGCAGCTCCTTCACGGAGCCAAGGTTAGCATCGTATGCATCATTGAGAGATGTGTTTGGTACAACTCTTGGAATGTGTAGAGCACCATCTCTGAACCAGTATTCCGTGTCCGACCCTGACTCCTTTGTGTCAATCCTGTCAAGTAGCGTAAGAACTGCATTTTGGACGGCTACACCGCTTTCATCGGAGTGAATGTCGAGCAAGATAATCTTGGCCGATGCATCTTCTGATCGGACTGATCGTAAGAATCCTGCAGTTGTGCTTTCCATGGTATTCTTTCCTTCTTGAACACCGGCTGTTACCCAGAGAGCGGGTGCTCCTGATTTTATAATATGCTTTAATAAGGTGAACCTGTCTTGATCGATTTCGCACAGGTTCCATGCTTTGCCGTCGATGATGAGCTTATCAGAAGTCGAAATCTTGGCTGAAGCATCTTCAGTGCCCCTCAGGTTGACTTGACGCTTTGCCCTGTCGATAACCCCAGGCCAAAAACTGCCTTTTGTAGCCGAGGGATCATCATTGGTATAAATGGTGATACGCTGGAGATCATGGAAGTCACCGTTGGTGTGACCGTTGGCGTGGCCATTGAGGTGACTATTGCCATTTCCGTTGACGAGTCCATTGGAACTTCCATTGTTTAGACCGTTGGAATGTCCATTTGTAGACCCGTTACTATAGCCATTGGTATAGTAGGTTTCAGGCTGGGAGCTAGTAACAGGGTAACAGGAGACAGAACCGCCGGAAAGATCAACGCGAAGAACAGGATCCGCCAAACCACAATTCGATACAAATTCGCCGAGTTTAGTATCGAGGATATGTGGTACTGAGAATATGGTCTTGCCATTCTCAGAAATGCGAGGCTTGATAACTTTGAGAAATGTTTCTCGCAAGTTCGGTTCTTCGAAGTTGACAGCACCTATGATAACAAGGTCTTGCGGGTTCGCTGACTCCAACTCGGACTTTAGGATTTCAGCCTCAAATACGAAAGCTGAGACGTTCTTGGGGAGATTTGCGTCGGCAATGACGACTTCGAGATGTGCCGGCGAAGGATCTGCAAGTAGAATGAGGGTGTCCTTGGAGATGCTGTCGGTAACCGCCGTCAACGGCTCCATCTCCCACTGCCCAATGAGCAAAACACTGTTCGTAGCCCTCTTGTGCTGTTCTAGCTCCACTATAGAAATCAAGGCATCCTGATCTCTTTTGTTCGCAGAGAGGAGCGGAAGAGCAGATTGACTTGAGAGAAGATCGATATCAGGCTTCCACAGAGTTTGCATGTATGGCTCACGTTGTCTTTCAGTCCGAGCATTCTGAGGGACTGCGGCCTCATACGAAACGACCCTCAAGTTGGACAGATCCATGAGAAGTCGTCCAGTTGTCGTTTCTAATCTTCCATGCGTAGTAGCGTACCGACCGCTCATTTCGCTTACCCACGCCACGGAATGACCCAGAGTTTTGTCAACATCAGCAGTGGCTGGCCACAGGGACATCTCATCAAACTCTATGGGCACTGCACCATTCTGCATCTCAGCGTGTAGACCACTGTTGAGGGCAATGAGAATGAGTTGTAGGCAGCCATCAATTGTTGACGGATGCACAAGATATCGGGACTCGCCAAGGACCAGTTCTGACTTAGTCGAGATGGCAATCTTGGCCGCTGCCTCATGATAGCGGCTATCGGAATGAACACTAGCCAACGGCTGGAAACTGGGCCCGTATTCAAAACCAACACGGTGGAAGGCATCGTACCAACGCTTGCCAGTCACTCTCTGCGTGAGCTTCGACGTATCAACAGGATGTTTGGTTCCGCTTGCGAGGTTATCGATGCGGTGGTTGGCTGCAATCAACCCTTGACAGTGCAATCTCCATTCCCCTTCGGAAAGCGACTCGATAGAGAAGCTGAACCATTTCCCATCAGTCTTGGTAAGATGAAGCTGAATTTCGATACCGCCATCTGTCTCAGGGACAACCAATGCCAGCTTGATTGCGACATCTCGGAAGGTGACGCTCTCAACCTTGAGTCCAGAGTTGTCGCTGGTCTGTAGCAGAGCTTCACAGGCCAGAGAAAGGTGGGCTGCCGCAGGAAAGACTACTTCTTTTCCAAGCTAGAATTTGTTAGTCGGTAGTCATACAAAGGACTGCGCTTGGGCTTGTACTTACACGATGGTCTTTGATCCAAGGAACATCTTGAAGACGAATAGTATTCTTCCAGGCAATGGTGCTACCAGAAAGACCATAGATCTTACTTCCGAGCAGGTCGTGTCGCAAGTGCGTCAACGATCTCTGCTCTTGACTTGTCCTCGGCTCAGCCCAATACTTCTTCTCATAGTTCCACTGGTACGGAGGCAAATCAACCAGCAGGAATGGTCCATGGCTCTTCTTCATAGCAACCGCCGTAGCTTCTTCGGCAACCGAGTTAACTTGTTCAGTGTTGACAGGGTAGTTCTGCAAAAGAATGGCCCCCGTAGCGAACAGAAGTTTTCTGGCACAATCTTCTTTCCGTACAAGCGTTGGAATGTACATGAGTCGATCAATGCCTTGTCCTTGGCAGATTTGCTTGAAAGGGCCAGCCAGGGCCGAATGAGGACCGACTTCGAGCATCACCTTGACGTTGCCTAGTGCGGGATCTGATGCGAGGGATTTGACTGCTTGGTCGAAAAGAACTCTGTTGCGAAGGTTGTCACTCCAGTAGGTTGGAGAAATCGAATCACTCGTGAACTCCTTGCCGGTCACACTGGAGAACCAGGCAGTACGAGGGCGCCGCCAGGCGACAGTATCTAGCCCCGCAAGTGCATGGCCAAGAAGTTCGTCGTAGACGTTGGCGACATTGGCCATCTGCGGAGAATGGTAGGCTTTCCCCGTGTTGAGCTCCCGAGCAAAGATGCCCTCTGCTTGAAGATGTTCTCGCACCGAGGCGATGGCTGTTTGTGTACCACTAAGTGTCGTGCTCCTCGGTGAGTTTTGGCAAGCCACAACTACATCAACCGAAGATATGTAGGGCGCTGCATCTTCAGCTCCAAGCCCTACGGCAAGCATAGAGCCGAATGGAGCATGCTTTTGGACAGCATATCCTCGCAAGAAGGCAGTGATGATGGCCTCGGGCGCAGACAAGAAGCCAGCAGCATAAGCAGCAGCAATCTCACCCGAGGAGTGACCGACTGTGACCTTGGGGAGAATATTCCACCGAGCGAAAAGGTCGACAATAGCGATCTGGACAGCAGTGCATATGGGTTGAGCAATCTCAGGCTGGCCGATCTTACTTGTCTCAGCTGGCTCTTTTAAAACAGCCTCGAGAGACCACCAAGGCCGCAAGTAATCATCCAAGCGCTGAAGGACATTATCGAGGGCTCGAATAGTGTTGAGGAAGGATGGAAAGCATTCCATGGCTCTGGCTCCCACACGAGGCCACTGGGCTCCTTGGCCGGTGAATATGAAGCCGAGCTCCGGTGCAGCACCTGGAGCAGTCCCAATCGTGAACTGAGACAAGCTAAAGTCTTGCTCAACGGTTGAAGGCGCTGCGACGGTGAACCCTCTGACAGGGAATCTAGTGCGATGAGAAAGGAGTGTGTAAGCCAGGTCTGGCAAATAGTATTTCGACGCTACAGCAGCATGAGCCGAAATGTTACGCTCCAACGTTGTACGGTCATGAGCCGAGAGAAGAATGAGGTAGGGACGAGAGGCTGAGATGCCACTATAAGAATATGAAGCTCCTTCTCGTCGCTGACCGTGCCGATAGAGGGGATAGAGATTATCCACCGACTCAACAACAAGATGACCGTTGGTGCCCCCGTATCCAAAAGAAGAAACACCAGCGCGTCGCAGTCGTGAGTGCTCAGGCCAACTGTCTGTCTCCCTAGCAACTCTAATGTTCCAATCCTGCTCGGAGATGGCAGGATTTACCGTCTTGAGGCCAGCGACACCAGGGATAATGCCAGACTCGGTCATCAGAGCAGCTTTCATGACGGCAAAGATACCGCTAGCAGCTTCACTGTGCCCGATACAGGCCTTGATGGCGCCAACTATCAAGGGCTGATCGATGGGCCTCGAATCATTCATGGCTTTGGCAACGGCCCGAGTCTCAATTGGATCGCCAACGGGTGTTCCTGTTCCATGGCACTCTACGTAGGGCGTAAAAGAGGGATCCAGACCAGATTTGGCGTATGCAGCACGAATGGCGCTTTCTTGTCCAAAAGCACTTGGGTATGTAATACCCATTCCCGCGACTTTGCCGTTTGAATTGACCGCTGATGTGCGGATGACACCACGGACTGGATCGCCGTCGCGAACTGCATCAGCTAAGCGCTTGAGGTAGAGCGCACCAGCGCCTTCGGCACGACCATAACCATCGGCGGAGACATCAAATGTATGGCAGGTAGACGTGGGAGACAGAACACCCAGCTTCGCAGTATTCATGTGCTGGTCGACAGTGAGCACGAGGTTGACTCCTCCGGCAATGGCTGCTGTACAGTCTCGCGCCCTCAACGCCAGACAGGCATTGTGGATGGCATACATAGAGGATGAGCAAGCCGTGTTGACGGTAAAGGAAGGCCCGTGAAGGTTGAAAACGTTGGCGAGGCGAGCACTGATGATGCCTGGGTCGACGCCTGTTGCCGCGTAGTTGTGTCGAAAGTCTTCCTCTTTGAACGACATCTGCTGGAAGTCGCTAGTGAAACTGCCCACGTACACAGCTGTGTTGGAGCCAGCCACCTTATCCAGCGTTAAGCCCGCCGACTCTAAGCACTCGTAAGTGACTTCGAGCATCCTTCGCTGTTGGGGATCCAGCCACATGGCCTCTATTGGTGAGATGTTGAAGAAAGTAGGATCGAAGTCTTCGGGTTCTCCCTCGAGAAAATAGCCTCCAGGAACATTGAAGCTACCAGGGCGGTCTAGATTCTCGTGCAGGTATCCATCAATGTTGAAGCGTGAGGCTGGTACTTTCGAGGTCCGTACAGACCTTTTACTCTTCAGGGCCTCCCATAGTGAGGATGAAGATCTGATACTCCCGGGTAAATGGCATGCTTTATTTTCACGAATTAGTCAATCTTGACGCAATGTGAAACTCGTTCAGATGGACTTACACATGCCGACAATGGCAATTGGCTCCAATCCCACCCCTTCCATCTCAGATCTTTCGTTAAAGTGAGGCATCTTGAATGAATGACAGGCAACGTAATAGTTGATAGTCAAGGTGTTGTGAGCCGATTTGTTAGAGATGAAGAATGTTCCGGTGTAGATATCATGCCAAGAGAGAAATAATAATTTACTTATAACAGCATTGCATGAAATCTCATATAAGATCAGGCAGACAGAGGCTGATTATTCTAGCTAATCTTTGCCAATATTGCCTTGTGTCACATGTTGTCCCGTAGTTATGAGTCTGAAGATAGTGTTAATTTTCTTATCTCATCGGGCTTTCACTGGACAGTTTTCTTCGGTGTTTTTTAACAGATCTTGTTTCCGTGTTAGTAATACAGCCGATGAGATAGCCTGAGATGCCAACCAGAATTCCCTCGGCTACTAAAATCGGAGGGTTGTTAAAGTCCACCTATCCCAGTTTAAGAAACCATGATGAGGGTAGCCGGCCACAATTACGATATTCCCCTGGGTTAAGCTGGCAAAGCCATAGTTATGTTTATTTTTTAATCGCGACTTAAGTCGCTCTACATGTGATAATACCCGATATCTCACGCCTTACTGCCTTTCCTCGATGGGGCGGTGCGCCAGTAGGATAAGGTATTCAGTGCGGAGACTTGTTTGTGATACTTGTCCCGTAAGGGAGCAAAACGTAGCATGATTGACTTTACCAGGTGCTTTTGCATCTGAGATTGTGCTTGAACAGACATGAAATGATTAATTGCAAAGATTCATATGGACTCTTAATGTAGTGGTAGTAAAAGGTTTGAATCGCTCGTTGTATTGCGTATTCCTGTAATAAAAGACGTAACGACCGTGTACTTGACGTCAAATGCTCCATTTGGCGAGCACAGTGGAGGGAGAATAAATATATATCATGAAGTAGAGAATGATTTGTGACTGGCTTAGGGACAAATACAAATTGCTAGACCGTGTGTATATGTACCACCACAGAACAGCCCTACCAACACATACATACACATGAACATCAGGGCTAGAAGGCACCCAATTGACCTCTACATAGCTTCAATTTCCTCCCGCTCGAGTAGCTTTCCAGTAGATCCCATAGTCTCGATCAGGCGTCCACGGATATGTTCTCCCACGACGGTCTCTGTACCAGAACCGTCAAGTGCCTTTGCGTTCAGCTTGAGGTTTCCGTTAAGGAAGAAGGCCACGCTGTGGCGGTGCTTGTTTGTGTTGGTTAGGACGCGGTGACGAGCACTACGATAATACCCGCCTGTGTACTTCTGCATCATGTCGCCCATGTTGATGACATAGGCGTTCTCCTTGACCGGAACAGGGACCCATGAGTTGGATGGCGGATAGTACACTTCCAGGCCCGTAGTGCCTGGCTCCTGTGCGAGGATGGTCACACACCCAAAATCAGTATGGTCGGCAACTTCAAATTTGGTGTTAGCACCTCCTGGCTGTGAATCTCTTCTCTTTTCGAAAAAGGGTAGCCTTACCTCCGAACTGGCGGCTGTCCTGTGCTTCCACTGGGGCATAGTGAAGGAACCGCATGGGGATAGACGGCTTGTCGAGCAATGACTCAAAGACATTAGGTGGGCAATTCCACTCTTTGGGCAGCCCCTGAGCAAGAATCTGAAGAAGCTTTCCTACCAGCTCCACCATTCTTGCCTGGTATCCCATAATCACGTCTCGGAACTTCTCGTTGGGTAAGCTTGAGGGCCAGAGGTTAGGGCCAGTCGAGAAAGTGCCGCAATCCGGGTCGTCGAGTGGAACCTCTCGGCCAACCATAAAAGTCTAGATAGGATGATATTAGCATCAAATTTCACGAGATTACAAGACGTGACTATACCTCTTTGGTATCAGGCAGAAGGCCTTTGTGGTGTGTCTGGATCAGAGGAGGCTCGTAGCCTCTGAAAGATCGGCCGACTGATTTGTTGATCCAAACTTCCATCTTCTTCTCTTCAGGCAAAGCAAAGAAGGTTTTGTTTGCGTCAAAGGCTTCTTTAATGGCATGTTCAGGAATGCCGTGACCGACGAGATTGAAGAATCCATAGGTATGACAAGCGTCGCTCATGCTTTTGACGACAGCCTGTCGAGCCTCTTCTGATGCATCAGCGTCAAGAAAGGCACTGATGTTAACAGTAGGGATGATCGCGGGAGTCTCGATTTTAGCCATGATGTGATACGGTTTTAAGAAGACGTGTGTTTAGCTCAGTGTTATGGTCTAGTGAGAGATCTACCTGGTATTCTAGCTAAAAAAAGGGTCTCGCGTAGTAGATAAATTATTTGAGAGTTACGGGCTACACAACTGATCGTATGTTTTGGATCAAGATCTGACGACAATTCATCACCGATTCGACTTCCGGTGCAAGGGGTAATTCCGTTCCAGTGGCTCATTTACCGAGAAGAGCGAAATATTATGTCCCGATGGTAATTGCCATGATGATCATAATGAATGTATACTCCGACTGGTAATTGACTCAGATAGTCTCCGGTAATCACCAGAGTGAGAATGCATGTGGCTGGGTCACCCAACTAGCGCGAAGTTTCTCAAATCTGACTCGGCAAAGTGATATTATCCGGTACCTCTTGTGTGCGATTGATGTTGCCTATTTGGATCACAGTGAAAATCACGCACTGAAGATCTTGGGGCAGTTCTTAGAGAGACGGTGAAGGGACTGAGATTCTCCTACATGAGTTCGACACTAAGACCGTATGGGTCATAGACTATGTGTGACTTTTACCAGGGCTGTACCGTATCCTTCCTGATCACTTTAGTTGGCCAAACTTGCTCGTCCCTCTTACCCTGAATCACATCTGCACAGAACTCGGCTCCAATAGTGGGATCAAGGGCTCCCATGGCCGCCTTGTTCACCTCCTGGCCTGTAGTTCTGCAGTTTCCAAGGCCGGTGTTGAGAAACCCCGGAGAAACATTGAACACAGCAACGCCGTCGTCTCGCAGAAGACGTCCCCATTCGACCACCAACATATTCAGTGCCGTTTTGCTCACCTTATACGCAAGCCATGGAGTGTCGGGTTTCGGCCATCCTACTGGTGCCGGCGTATACTTGGGGCATGTGCCAGCTGCGTGCTCGGAAATGGATGACAGTCCGCTGGTGATAAACACCAGACGCCGCTGTTGGGACGGTGAAGCAAGCAGCAGAGGAGCAAATGCTTGCGTAAACAGGTGAGTACCTGTGACGTTCACATCATACGTCCGGTTCCAGCCCTCACGGACACAAATTTCACCTGATTTCACAGCCATAGCTAGATCGAGTCCTGTATCAAGTTGGTAAGTAAATGTTGCATCCAAGGAGCGTAATCCTGGCAAACGGACCGGCATTGTTGACCAGCACGTCAACGCGGCCATGCTTTTGCTCTACAAATTTGAAGGCTGCGGTGATTGACTCGTCTGACGAGATATCGATGAGAAGCGGTTCCGCGCTGGAGCTGCTGGAAGGCATCAAACTTCTCAAACGAGAAATGGCATCCTCGGACCGAGTCAAGGAACCCCGACATCCCAACAAGATGTGACAAGGCTCTGGGCGGGAGAAGAGTGCCTTTGCCGTCTCATAACCTATCGTCAAATCATTTGTCCAATGCTCTCTTACAGATAACCTAGTTGCATCGGTTAAACTCACCCAAGCCGCTATTGGCGCCTGTGATAAGGATAATGGTCTTGTCGGTAGGAACACGCATGTTTGTGGTGGTCAGCAAAGTAAGCAGAGAATAGCTGGGATGAAGAACAAAGGTTGCCGTTCCCGGATTCCGATTTACGACACGCTATCAGTCATTATCTAAGAAAGGAATTAGTATTTAAGAGAAGTGCAGAATAATATCCGGTAATAACCGATAAATTTGTGATATGACCCGATCATGCATGCACACATCAAAATACTCTCCGAGATGACGTATAATTAGTGTCCTATCAAGGACACATAAGCGGCAGCGTCTTCTGTTAGCAGTGTACCAACTTACCCTACGCGCCATTAGTCAACTCGAACTGCTGTATGTTTTCCACTTAGTATCCCCTTCAAAGAACGATAAAATACTTACGGTTTATGCAGTTCTAGTCCCAAAAATAGACAAATGCCTCTTACACTTGAGCCTTGCTTGCTTGTTCAAGTTCCAGACAAACCTGGAGACAGAATTGCTGAAGAGCGTCGAATTCATCTGGTCGCGCATATGACGGCCAACAAAACCCAAGTTGACTTGGGTCGATTGGTCATGGCAGGCCCGACAGTTGAGACAATGCCTGAAGTATCTGACAAAGCTCCCCCCATTATCACCGGTAGTGTCATGGTTTGGAAGGGGCACAATGAAAATGATGTCAGAGCATGGCTGGACGAGAACCCTTACGCGACGATGGGGGTATGGGATATGGAGTTTGCAAAGTTTACGCCATTTCAATGTGCCGTTAGGAAACCCATGTAAGAGGTTTATAGAGAAATTCCACAAGTTTTGTCTTGTACAATGCGGGTTCGCGAGCTGATCTCATCTTGCGTTGCATTATTTAACAACACTAAGTATGTGTTACTACAACTATAAAGATCGGGACACGACGGAAAGTTGGTATCGACCGATGAATTATTTCAAACACTGATTTATGTAACTACCATAGAATAATGAGATAATAACACGCCAATCGTGGTTTACAATATTTCAAAAACCTCGGTGATGTACATCAATGATAAAGTGCACGATAGAGTTGACAAGATTACCTAGAGCTTACAAAATATAGCCATCCTTTTCACTGTATCCTCCAGCAGTCTCAGGTTGTCCCTGTAGTCGCTCCTCATATTTTACAAGTGCTTGTTGAACCATATCCTCGGCATCGAAATTCCAAATCTTGTACGAGCGGTCTCGGATCTCTTCAAAGCACGTATCTGCCTTGGTCCATCGCTGGGGATCTGCCCACTCGCTCTGGTGATACAGATCACAAACTCTTCTACTGCTGTTCACCAGCCATTGAGTTCGTCGACGACGCATCTTGTCAAAGGTATCGAATGCAACCTCGACAGAATTCCTCAACTCTCCTCCTGGTTGTATAGACTTCTTGCTCAAATGCTCAAGAAGAGTGGTGAGACAAAGAGCGTCCTCCGCCTTATCGATGCCGAGTTAGCAAGATTCCAAAAAGATTTCCATGTCTTGTAAGGGATATTGACTCACACCTAAACAAGCACCCGCTCCGTGATGTGGACTGGTTGCATGTGCGGCATCACCCGCAAGACATACACAGCGGTCGTAATATTTCGGTACCGGATAATCTCCCAGGTCAAATAAACCCCATTTGCTTAGCTTACTGGGCATTAGGCTGACCAGATTCCGGACTTTCGGATGCCAATCGTGCAGAGCAGCCTCAACCTCACCGCGGGTGCCCTCAGACACCATGCTGCTATCACCAGACCAAGGGCCTGGATCAGACAGGAATATGACTACATTGAGAGCTTGATGGTTGGCCACAGGATAATGCGTGATGTGTGCTCCGGGGCCAATATGGTGGTGGAAGTTATTGGCCAGCCAAGGTCCGAGGACCTCAATGGCGGCACGCATTGGGACAAGACCCCGGTAAGCAACCTTGTGTGTGTACTGGGCGTATGATGCTTTGTTATCAATACCCAAGATGGACTTTCGGACGTTGGACTTGATACCGTCACAACCAATGACTGGGTGCATCCATGTTAGCTGGGTGTAGTCAAAGATATCAGATAAACATACCAGCATCAGCTTCTATTCTAGTGCCATCTGAAAAGGTAAGCAGAACACTCCCATCTTCTCTATGCTCTAAAGTGTCCAGTCGTTTGCTGAATTCGATTGTCCCAGGAGGTAGATCTTTGGCAAGCTCTTGGAGGAACTGATCTCGTCGGCAGCCTCGGAAGCCGCCACCCCCAATCTGAGCGAGAGGCCTCTGGTACTTGGGGTCATCCAGTCGATGCTGGTTGTATCCATCAATCCAACGCAGATAGTTGTCTTTCTCGTTCTCATCCGAGAGGGGCACAGCGCCACATCGCTTCAAGGCTTCAGTGATGGCAGGGTTCAGGAGGTCCACTGCATTTCTCGTTAGTTTCAAGGACTTTGATAAATCACCGAGTCATTTCGAGGGAAGGCTGTGTTATCGTTGGAAGTTGGGACATGGTAAGATAGGATAGAATGGTTGCAAGAACATGCCAAAATTTACGTACTGCAATGACGTGCACATGCCGAGAAAGCAAAGCCTGCCCCAATCTCTCGAAACCCAGAGGCCTGTTCGTATACGCGCACCGGGATCTCGCGATGGATCAGGCCAAACGTTAGGATCATAGAAACAACGCCACCGCCGACGATGGCGATCCTTGGTTTAGTATTATCAACGATGGTTTCTCCCATTTTGTTTAATCTTGTTTTGACAAAAGGCAATGATACTACGAATCAAGTAACATCACACAGCAGAATCAGAGTATTGTTATGGGATACGGCTAGTATAAAAGAGGACAACATGCCCAAGGTATCTAGAGTCAATTTAATAGGCGTCTTGGAATAACCAACACAAACGAAAGTAATATTGGTTGCGCGATATTATGTAAATGACCGAAGATTGCTTTAGGCCGAGTCCAATGAGGAGAGGGAGTAAGTGAGCACATCTACTGGGCTACTTCAGGCCTCCGTGGATAAGAATATAATATTTAATACCGACAATATTCCGGAAATTGGCCGGATAGAAAAATATGATAAAGGTAAGCAACCACTATAGAGTAAAAAGTAGCCGACTCGAAAGCCCCACGTCAGATACTGTCTCTTGGAGAAGAAATCCCGCCAGGGGAAGCTTTGATAGACATATTATTAAGAGTACGTACCCGTATTGCTTAGAGAAAACCATGCTTGGAGGAAACGTTAGAGTAGATAAGAACCAGAAGAAGCTTATTTTAAGAGTAATAAGGGGATACAAATGCGCAAGACATAGAGAAAAGCAATATTCAATTTACAGCCCATCTAGAGTCGTCGTCACGCCGAATCTCAACATGTCAGCCGACGAAATATACCAAGGCCATAGGACGCTATTGCTGTTCGGGTCTCTTCCCCTGTCTTTCGACTTCTCATCTCTCAACGATCTGCGCAAGCACTTGACAGAGGTCGAAGACAGCTTCTGGATAGTAGAGACTCTTCAAGACCTGACTCACGACTGCGAAAAAGCGCTTGCTGCCATCCAGTCCCTCCACCAGTCATCTGGTCGACTGGCATGCAGGCAACTATCCGAGCTGGGCGAGTATCTCACCACGGGCCGTCCCCTGGACACATCATTTCCCCTGTCCAACACGTTGCTCGTTCCAATTGCAGTCGCTGCTCAGCTGTCTCAATATGCCGATTTTATGAGGCATAAGAGCTCCGAGGGTAGCGATGGCTGGGCTGAGCCTGTGGCTGGCATGGAAACGATTGGTCTATGCACAGGTATGCTCAGCGCTTTTGCCGTGTCTGGTTCACGAGATATGGCATCGTTCCGGCAATATGGCGCTGCAGCAATACGTCTGGGGCTGCTTATAGGCCTTGCAGTTGATGGCATTGACGCAGGTTCAGAAAGAGGACGTTATAAGTCTATCAGTGTTGCTTGGGCTTCAGCCGAGGGACGCGAAAGGATGGAACGTATATTGGCGGATTTCGACAAGGTAGGCGAGTCTCTTCCATTTACATCAACAGTCCTTACTAACGCCTTTGATACGCAGGCGTATATCTCAGTTCATTACGACGAGAATCGCGCTACTGTCACTTTTTGCATTGATGATCTTTCGGATGCTCTCAGTCGACTGTCAGCTGCTGGTCTCAGTGCGTCAGAAATCAGCCTTTTTGGCCGCTATCACTCTACAGAGAACTCGAGCGTGACAGAAGATCTGATATCCTTTTGCGATGCTCATAGTGCTTTTCGGCTCCCTCAAGCAACGTCCCTGACCTTGCCGACACGATCTCACGACGCTGCTGGGCCCCGGCTGCAAGAGGGTACCCTACACTCTCATGCGATCCGATCAATCCTCCTAGAGCCACCTCAATGGTTCAGTGCCTTTTCTGCAGCATATGGAAGTAGCAGGGATTCTAAAGTACTGGACTTTGGACCTGAGCGTACCGTGCCTCCCTCGTTGTCATCCAAGATCAACTACAGCATAGTCTCGCCAGGAACCAGACTCGAATCGCGAGCTAGTCGTAACTGGATGGACAGCGATATTGCTGTTGTCGGCATGTCTTGCAAAGTCCCCGGGGCCAACAACTTGGACGAGTTTTGGGATCTACTGGTTGCTGGCCAGTCGCAGCACCAAGATATCAGCCCTGGCAGTATTTCAGGGTCTCGATTCTCATTCGACGACGGACCATTCCGTACTGCTGCCGATCCCAACATGAAGCGCAAGTGGTTTGCCAATCTGGTTGACGGTCACGACCAGTTCGACCATCGCTTCTTCAACAAGAGTGCGCGTGAGAGTGCGTCGATGGATCCGCAACAGCGCCACTTTTTGCAAGCGGCGTATCAAGCCGTGGAGCAGAGCGGCTACTTTCAGTCGACACATGGACCTGGGAACAACATAGGTTGTTTCGTAGGCGTGTGCCTTGGCGATTACGATAACAACGTCGCTTCTCACGCAGCCAGCGCCTTTACTGCCACAGGAAACCTCCAGGGTTTCATCTCTGGCAAGATCTCGCATTTCTTCGGCTGGACTGGGCCAGGGCTTACTATTAATACAGCCTGCAGTTCATCCCTGGTGGCAGTGCACCAAGCTTGCCAGTCGATCCTGTCAGGCGAATGTGAAGCTGCGCTTGCAGGTGGATCTCACATCATGACCTCTGCCGAGTGGTTCCAGAACCTGGCTGCTGGTTCGTTCTTGAGCCCAACTGGCCAGTGCAAGCCGTTTGATGCCAAGGCTGATGGCTACTGCAGAGGTGAAGGTGTAGGAGCAGTCTTCCTGAAGAAGATGAGCAAGGCCATTGCAGATGGCGACCCCATCTTGGGCGTCATCGCTGCTACTGGTGTCCAACAAAATGAGAGTTGCACTCCGATCTTCGTCCCCAACGTCCCTTCGCTGAGTGATCTCTTCGTCAGAGTCTTGAATAAGGCTCGCGTGAAGCCGTCGCAGATTTCAGTTGTTGAAGCTCGTTAGTATCCCCTCCCTTCCGTGTTCATTTGTGAGTCCATTGGCTAAGAATCTACTAGATGGAACTGGGACAGCAGTAGGTGACCCTGCCGAGTATGACAGCATCCGGCGCGTCCTTGGGGGTCCAAACCGCGGGACCGAGAACCAACTGATGCTCAGCTCAGTTAAAGGGCTGGTGGGCCATATGGAATGCACCTCTGGCGTCGTTGGCTTGATTAAAATCCTGCTCATGATGAACAGAGAGACAATTCCACCACAGGCTAGCTTTGACAGAGTGAATCCAGCCCTCAACGCAAAGCCGTCTGACGGAATCTTCATACCCACCCAGATAAAGCCATGGAATGCAGAAATCCGTGCCGCTCTGCTGAACAATTATGGTGCCTCAGGGTCAAATGCCTCTGCCGTCATCCTGCAGCCTCGTAACTCGACAGGCTCCCAGCCTCATAGTCTCAATTTGAAGATGCCTACAGGAGCCAAGTACCCGTTTTGGTTTGCCGCATCGGACAAGAAGAGCTTGTCCCGTTATGTCGCAGCATTCCGCAAGTATCTTTCACGATATGAAAACACCACATCCATGGCCAACATCTCTTTCAATCTTGCCTATCAGAGCAACCGCACCTTGGACTCGAGTCTGCTGCTTACTGCTCGCTCTACTGGAGAACTGGATCAAGCCTTGGCCACGTACGAGAAGGCCGACAACGCCAGCGTAACGACCAAGCCCTCATCCCGTTCTGTGACAGCCCCAAATGTCATTTTGTGTTTCGGCGGACAGGTGTCCTCACATGTCGGACTCTCCCGTCAAGTGTACGATGGCTGCAGCGTGTTTCAAAGCCATCTGAACCACGTTGACGCCGTGGTGCAGTCTTTGGGGTGCTCTAGCATCTTTCCAGGTATTTTCCATCAAAGTCCAGTCTTGGATATAGTTGAACTTCAAACCATGCTGTTTGCTTCCCAATATGCTTGCGCACGCAGCTGGATGGACTGCGGCGTTCGACCAGTTTCACTTTTAGGCCACAGTTTCGGTGAGCTCACAGCTCTCTGCGTGTCACAGATTCTATCTCTTGAAGATACGGTGAAAATGATCGTTCGTCGAGCAACATTGGTCAGAGATGCCTGGGGACCTGACAGAGGAGCGATGCTAGCCGTTGAGTCTGACCTTGACGACTTGAAGCAACTGATTACCCTTTCCAACAGCACTCATTCTCACAGACCAGTGACAATCGCTTGCTATAACGGACCAAGAAGCTTTACTCTAGCAGGATCGACTAGTGCTATAGAGGTCATGGCTGATCAACTCAAAGGCCGGTCAAATATCAAGATGAAGAAGCTCAACGTCACCAACGCCTTCCACTCGGTTCTCGTTGACGACATTTATAACGACTTGAAGCTTGCCGGGAGGGGTTTGACCTTTCGGAAGCCCATCATCCCTCTCGAGTTCGCCACTGCTGAGAATAAAACAGAAAGCGAGCTAACAGCCCAATTCGTTGCCGACCATATGCGCGATCCCGTTTACTTTAATCACGCTGCTAGACGTTTGGCCACACGTTACAGCGCCTCACCCTGTATCTTTCTAGAAGCAGGGTCCAATTCGACAATAACAAATATGGCTGCTCGCGCACTCGTCGACTTCAAGGATGCTTTCTCGTTCCACAGCATCAGTGTCTCCAACTGCGAAGACGGCTGGAACAAGTTGACCGACAGTACTCAATCTCTGTGGAAGGCTGGCTTACAAGTGCAGCATTGGGCACACCACGGTTCTCAAAGACGCTTTCAGGCAGATATATACCCTCTGTTACTACCACCTTACCAATTTGATCCTGACTCACGGCATTGGATGGACCTGAGGGCCCCGCCTCGCGCCGAGTCGACCAAGGACAATTCTCTCAATGGTAATGAGAAGAAAGATGACAATCCAGACCAACTGTTAGCGCTTCACGGGTTTCAAGATGGCGCGGCTAAAAACCAAGCTCTGTTCCGTGTCAACACCAATGCAGAGAAATATCAGCAACTGCTGTCGGGACACGTCACACTCCTGACAGCGCCAATACTGTCCGCCACTCTACAGATCGGCTTCGTAATTGAAGCTATCGGAAACATACACCCGAATTATCGAGTAATGCAGTGTCAGCCACAAATTCGTGATGTAGATTATCACTCCCCAGTTTGCGCCAATTCAGGAAAATCGACATGGATTGAGGTCACCAAGGATACATCCACGTTAGAAAGCAACAACTGGCGCTTTGAGGTATTCAGTACCGACAATGAGCGAACGTATCAGGCAAGATTAGTGCATACTACTGGTCGAGTCCTTTTTAGTATACCAGACGAGTCATCGTTGAGGCGGGAGTTAATGCATTTCGAGAGACTTTTCAGACACAGCCGTGCTACCGACCTCCTACAAGCCACACGGGCAGAAGAAGTGCTAGGAAACCGCAACATCTACCGCCTGTTCTCTGACATTGTTTCTTATGGCGACGAGTTCCGTGGTATGCAGAAAATGGCGGGCCATGGTAACGAAACAGCAGGTCATGTCGTTCGCCTCAACAAAGACCCCAAGTTGTGGTTTGACCCTCATCTTGCAGATACATTCTGCCAACTCGGTGGCTTGTGGATGAACTGCATGCAAGACCATGGCCAAGGTGATGTCTACCTAGCAAATCGTATCGACAAGTGGATGAGATTGCATCCTGTTGAGAATCGACCCAATACGTTTGATGCGTTTGCCATGCATCATCGTCCCTCAGATCAACAATCGCTAACAGACGTCTTTGTTTTTGACTCCATCACTGGTGCCCTCGTCGAGGTCATCCTTGGTATTTCATATGTCAAGATCTCAAGGTCATCTATGGAGAAGCTTTTGATCCGCATGTCCTCTTGGGAGGCCAAGGCTATCCCATCCAAGCCATTGGCTGTTTCACCTCCGGCGCCTGTATCTACCCAAACGTCGAGCAGCGTACGCAATGCGGTTGATGATACTCCCTTTATACCATATCAAGCGCCAATCGTTGTGCCAACAGCCCCCTCAGCAGAAACTAGCAAGCCCAAGTCCTCGCAGCACACGTTACTGGACCTGGCAATGAAAGTGAAGGCGGTCATAGCGGACCTTTCAGGTTTGGAAGTTGCAGAAATCCAAGACAACAGCATCCTTGCAGATCTAGGTATTGATTCACTTGCGGGTATGGAGATGGTAAATGAGATCGAGTCGACGCTTAGTGTCAAGCTGCCCGATGCTGAGATTCTCATGGTTACCGATTTGCCCGGTTTGATCAAATGCACTGCTGGAGCCATGGGCTTGGATACTGAAGAGTCGAGTTCCGAGCCGCCTGAGGAAGCCGACGACTCTTCTGACAGGAATACGACAAGCGCCACGACTTCTGACGATGGCACGACCCACAGCAGCTCAGCAGCACCCACCTCAGAGTCTGGAGGCCACAAAGACGAGTGGCATGGGGATCTCGACGAGCTCAAACTGTCATTTTCAGCTGTCATGGAGGCTTTCAATGAGACAAAGGCCGGTACAGACGACCGAGTGGCTGAGCTACAGCAGTCTCGTTATGTGGCCGAGTCACTACCGCTGCAGGATGAGCTGACCATTTTACTGACACTGGAGTCGTTCGAGGCCCTGGGCGCTGGACTACGTAATGCTCAGCCAGGCGAGCAAGTCACACGTATTCGACATGACAAAGCTCATCAACAGCTCGTGACGCACTTGTATCAAATGTTGGAGAAGGAGACACAGATCATCAAGCTGGATGGAAATGCAATCACACGAACGGCTGTACCTCTCCCTGAAAAAGATAGCGCACAATTGCGTGACGAGCTACTTCAGCAAGCACCAGACCAGCAATCAGCGACCAAACTTCTCTATTATTCTGGAAAGAATCTGAAGCACATTCTTCTAGGTGAGACGGACGGTGTCAAGGTCATCTTTGGCTCGACTGAAGGCCGCGAGCTCGTCAGTGACTGGTACGCAGAGTGGCCGCTGAACCGTGCCTTGATCGCACAGATGGAGGATTTCGTCACTCGCCTGGCCCATATGCTCCAGAACACGTCTGATGAGTTGAAGCCGAGCGAGGATAGGCCACTCCGTGTCTTGGAAATGGGTGCCGGTACAGGCGGTACTACCAAGCGAATAGTGCCGTTGCTGGCCCGACTGCAGGTGCCTGTTGAGTACACCTTTACTGATCTGGCACCATCATTTGTCGCTGCAGCAAGAAAGAATATGGGCAAGCAATATCCGTGGATGAAGTTTCGCGTCCATGACATTGAAAAGGCACCAGAGCCAGACTTGATGGGTACTCAGCACCTCGTCATTGCGAGCAACGCCATCCACGCCACAAAGTCTTTGACCGAAAGCGTCAAGAACGTTCGAAGAGCCCTGCGACCCGATGGGTATCTTCTCATGATGGAAATGACGCGTACGCCCTACTGGGTAGATCTGATCTTTGGTCTCTTCGAGGGATGGTGGTTGTTCGATGATGGCCGTCAGCACGCCTTGACACATGAGCTGAGGTGGGAGGCAGATCTGCATGCTTCTGGATACGGCCATGTTGACTGGACAGATGGTTCGAGGCCAGAGACAGAGATACAAAAGCTCATACTGGCCGCCGCAAATCCGGATAATAGGTGAGTTGCCAGACACTGAGTCCATTCGTTCTTTTCTTTGAGGTCAGTCTGGAGATAATTACGTGTACATACTGTGTTATTTTGCAATGCGAGAAGAACCCCAACAACGTTACTACACTCCCTTTTTACACTCTCTAATTACTTGACTCGAATCTAGGTGCGAGCGGTTGTTCAATGTGAGACAGACAGACCAACAGCACATGGCACGGGGCGCATCTCTCGACTATGCAGCACGTGAACAAGTCGTTGTCAACTATGTGAATGATCTTACTCGAGGTTTCGAAGCGTCTATAACAGATGCTGCCTCAGCCACAGTTTCACATGCTACACCTAATACTAAATGCATCGTGATAACCGGTGGTACTGGTGGGTTAGGTGCACATCTGGTAGCCGAGGCTGCTCTCCGGCCCGATACTACCAAGGTTGTGTGCTTGAACCGCCCAAACAAACGAGATGCAAGAGAGCGACAGATCGAAGCATTGCTAAAGAAAGGCATTCAGCTTCCATCCAAGGCATTGGTTAAGCTTCATGTTCTGCAGACTGACCTATCTCATGCCATGAACCTGGGGTTATCAGATCAAGACTACTCCTCACTCCTTGACGATGCTACTCACATCATTCACAATGCCTGGTTGATGCACTCCAAGTGGCCAGTCAAGCGATTCGAACCCCAGCTCCGCATAATGGCGAACATGCTCCGCTTGACTGGCGATATCTCAGCCCGCCGGTCCCGAAACTCCCTTGTGACGTTTGAGTTCATTTCCTCCATCGCCACAGTTGGCCACCACCCACTCTTGACACGGAAGCCCGTGGTACCTGAAGAGCGAGTTCCAATAGCCAGTGTTCTACCCACAGGATACGGTGACGCCAAGTACATCTGCGAGCGTATGTTAGACGCTACACTTCATCGATTCCCAGACCGCTTTCGTGCAACCGCAGTCCGACTTGGTCAAATAGCTGGAAGTGCGACTAATGGCCATTGGAATCCCATGGAACACGTCTCGTTCATGATTAAGTCGTCTCAAACCTTGGGGGTCCTACCGGATCTCCCGGGAAGTATGGGTTGGACGCCGGCAGACTGCATAGCCACTACATTGCTTGAGATCCTGACCCAGCCGGATGAAGTGTCTCTTTATCCCATCTATCACATAGAAAACCCCGTCAGGCAGCCCTGGCACGACGTCACCGCTATTCTCGCCGATGCTTTGGCAGTCTCAGGAAATGCGCTGAGAATTGTTGACTTTGAGGAGTGGATCGACGCTGTGCGGAATTGGCCTGAAAGAGAGCAGAATAGTCCTCACGGAGCTAATCCCGCCCACTTGCTCGTCGAGTTCTTAGAAACAAACTTTATCCGCATGAGCTGCGGGGGACTTCTGCTAGGCACATCAAAAGCAAGAGAGCATTCGCCCACTTTAGCAAATCAAGGCACTGTGAGCAATGACCTGATCAGGTTATACATCAAGAGTTGGATTGATATGGGCTTTTTGGCTTAATGTTTATGAAATTGTTTATTTTATATATACTATAACATTGAAAAATTTAATCCTTTGCAACAAGCTGCACACACCTCTGAAAATACTCGACCTGAACATCGGTCTTGTTCACAGTACAGTCTCACAGCCATACTTTAACGCTTTTGTCATCGACTATATCTGTTTCCCCAGACCAACTTTCTATGGCAGGCCCCAGAGGTTGGGATATAGAGACATCCCCCGTTCATGATTTAAGGCTGTGGCTGCCAGATCTTGAACTCCAATATATAATATAATTACTCCAGGGTTAGCAAATCCACTATATAAGAGAGGATTGAGCTAGCCAGTACATCAAGAATAGTCAGATACCGCTCTGCTCATTGTTCTTTCTCATTCTGTCATGGTCTGAAGTACCTTGGTCACCAAAATACTAGGTAGCTGATCCCTTAGTCAAAGAGGTGCTTGACTAGTAATTCCACGGCCTGATCATGACCATAGGACTATGCAACTAATCATGCTTTTTGCCAAAAAATACAAAGGCACGGAATCAAATATGTTAAGAAATAACTCAACAATCTCAAACCTTCCAATGTGAGCAGCGGCGCGAAGGGCCTTTTCAATGCAGTTCTTGGTACCATTGTATTTTACAAGCATCCAGGAAACGCTTTGTCACACCGACATCAACAAGTAGAGCAGCGAAAGTGTACCCGCTGTACTCCCGCATTACATCTTAGCAGGATAGCTGTCGCAGTAATATTTCTGCCAGTTTAACCTGTCCGGAGATGGCATTGACAAAAAGTGATAATTCTTGTAGTGATGTTTTGTCGTGTGGACCGGCCAAGCCCAGTAACAACACACCAAGTCCATGCTCCTGACCATGGCATGATATATTCCAGGCGAGCTCGATTACCCCGTTAGGAACTTCATCAGACGCCAACATGCCGGATGTTTCAATAATTTTGGCCACCTGTGAACGAACAACTTTCTTCTTGTCGCCCACTGGAGCGTTATGAGTAGAATTGAGCTGGATCAAAGGGGCATGTGCCACAGTGCAAGCCCACTCCATCATCGCCAGGTAAGCCAGATTTTGATCCGAGTCAGAATCCCACGGGGACGTCACTAACGCGTGGGCATACTGGAGTATTTGATCGAAAAGGCTCCATGTGCTGGATTTAGATTTGGAAAATGCTTTGGTACGGAAGAAGCAGTTAGATGACGCATAAGCAAGGAAACGATGGCTGTCTTGGAATTTTGCAAAGGCAGCCTCTTTATCAGCCTGCGTAAATGACGTCGGGGTCTCATCGACATCCATTCTAGATGATAAAGATTTGGATGAAACGGACTTGGCTCTTCGCCCGCGTTGCTTGAGCAGATCATACAGTAGCTTCAAATGGCCTCCAACTGCTCGGCGAGCTAGATCCATGGTTTGGATGACAGGCCCGGGCGTGTTCTTCTGGCCAATGTTGTCTGAAAATCGCTAAATAACCGGTAAGTTGTGCAAATTTCTCCAATATAGTGGTCAGCTTTATCAAAATTCAAATTCGTGCCAACCCTTGCAAGCAAGATATGGTGTATAGAAACGTGAGCAAAGGAGACTGTTTGAGTTTCCTCATCGACATCAACTGGACCTTAAAAACAGGAACTTAGCCAGTGTATGCCATTGACCTTTCGTTCCGGTATAGTAAATGATTGGTGAATCTCAATCATAGCTGATTCTTGGAGCTCGTTGAGAGTCATCAGACGCGCTGCCGCCGTGACCCAGGGGAGAAGCTTGAGAATAACATTATCTCTTCTCGACGATACGACGGGATTTAAAGCCCGGTTAAAGATCGCGGTCCAGTTTTGAGACAGATTCTCTAGATATATAAATTCAGAATAAGCTTTGCCCTAGCATTTAGATCCTAGTTACTCTAATCCGACTTCAACCTATTAGTAGCTTCGAATACCAAACCAATAAACCAAAGGCGGGACAATAAGCTCAGTAACAGTAGCATTTATTGTCCACTGAACTTTGTACCCAAAAGTGATGCCCGAAATAAGTCTTCCAGCCCCGCTTAGCGACAAAGCAGACATGAGGATATTCAAGGGTAACTGTCTCTCAGTGATGTCATAAGAGGTCCAGTATAACGCGGCACCGAAGCCAATGAGTGTCGCTCCTAGAAAGCGGTATTGGGAGTCCATTTGAGACGTTGTTTCTGGTGAGATTTGGGCGCGTTCGTTGAGTGGGAGGTATTGAGTGACACCGCGGACCATGTGTGAAGCTCCGAGATATGCTATCCATGCTGAGAATGCTTTGAGGAGGAGTGGTGTGTACTGAATTGCTGTTGATTGAGACATTTTGGGAGGTTTTGATAAGGACTTCAAAGGCTGGATTGGTTGGTGGAAATGAAGTAGAATGACAGGAAGTCAAACAAGCCAAACACTTTATTTATACTACTAAATTCGCCTTCCATGATTTCGGAGACTATATGGCTTGCGCGCGCTTAATCGGATATGTAGTCGTGGATAACGGCGTAAATATCTTACCGATAACCAATCAGCGCAACTAACGCGATGTAAATGTCTCCGAGATCAAACCGCCGGGGTAATAGCCTACCCTGCCTTTAGAAACACCTAATAAGTCTGACTTAGAAGTTGTCGAAATGATTATATATGCTTTAGCATAATATTTAATCCTATCCTTCCTTTCTTATTTGGCTGCTAGCTTGATGTGAGTTGTTGGCGGCGGGTATAGCTTCACTTTAACGGAATATATAGCTCCATTAAAAACGCATTCATTTATACAAGACTAACATCGTCGGTTTGCTTTTATAGATGAGCCTTGGAATGTTCTATTATGAGGTCATTCTGATGAAAACCCTGGCAAGATGCCTGTATCTCTTTATTTTATGGAGCTGTGACGATGTCATGAATGCTATGATATCATCGGGATATTCTACTTTAAAAGCTCTTTCTCATCACCAAATTCTCGAATCATCCAACGCAAACATTGCATCAAAATGTCCGTCCTCCCCACCAAAGACGACATCAAGGCCCAAGCCGTCGACGGCCGTCCCATCACACAAGCCGAAGCTGCTGCCCTTGCATCCGAAGAATCAAGTCTCACAGGTGGTGGCCCCATCAAAGGCGGTGCTTCTGCAACAGCACAGAGTCTACATGATAAGCAGAAGAACTTTCTGGCGAAAGCGGGAGATGTTGTGAGGAAGCCAGCTACTGAGGTCACCAAGGAGGATGCAGCTGAGGTGCAACGAGCAGAGGTAAGATACTTATTCTATCAATCTGATGAAGCATAAGAGTTTTCTAAATGGCTTACTAGGCTCGAGCAAAGGGTGGACCTCCTGGAAAGGGATCAACATCTGCTGATGTGCAATCGGTTGCGGATACGAATGCGCAGGCATAAAGTATCACAAGTTGTGACTGAATCCTTAATAAAAAATGATTAAATACAATTTTTTACTCTTAATCTGTCCCATGTGCACATTGTTTGAAAATTTCCTATTTGAAAGCCAGACACAATATTGAAGAACATCTGTTCCAGAGTGAAGCTTTATCGTGATCCAACATACCATTAATCCTAACCCCTATTCTATTCTAGTAGATAGAATCAACCAAGAGCTATTCCAATCAACTGGGGCCTTATCGCCCAGCTTCTTGTTTGTATTCAATCCTCCAAAGTACGCGCGACTTTTCTTCAGTTGTCGCAACGTTTGTGTCCTCAAATCCACAGATTGCTGCGCTCATCTGGGGTAGCATTAAACTTACTATAATAGTATGCCAATTAATTCTCAAGTTATTCCTGTGGTCTAGTTATTAAGGTTGCAGTTAATTTCTCATCTTATTTTGAAGTGCCGACCGAGCTCTTTATGAGCCTTAGATGAGTCAGTCCCCAATTTGACCAATATCAAGTCTTGTTTCCGGATTCAAGGGCTGTTCAAACAACCCTCTGCGACTTTCACGCGGCTGTTGTTTGATGCTGCCAGCATGTTATTGCCGCCATTCGCCGTCTATGCGAGTTAAGTAGAACAGTTTGTAGATTTAGAATCCTGCTAATGCAGAAAAGTGCAAAGTCAACTGTATAATTCTCTGGCAATTCCTCGCAAAAAGAGTTTAGTCAGGATATGAAAGAGATTAAGAATTAAAGAGATTGGATTGATAGAGAACTCGGCTGGTATTAGAAATCCTTAACTAGCTGCTGTTATTTCTGTTATTAAATGAGTTAATGCGATATTTTAGTTATAAGGCATAAGCTGCCATATCTCTATATTATTATAATATAATGCTTTATGTACTTAAAGGCTGTTCTTCCAGCACGAGTAATTAGAAGCTTGCAGTAACTGCTCATACTGCCTCCTCCTCACACCCACATTGCCCCCGTCGAATAGAGACAAGACAGTAGCATCGTTGAGGAGGCGCCCGAATCCGGTCTCATCAAGGTAAGATCTCCTAGTTATCAACCAAGTCAGCATCCCAAATCGCTTGAGAACATGTTCAGGGCAGTATCTGTCAAAAGCAGAAAGTTCACTTACATTCCCACAGCCTGCATGACTTCCCATACAGCCTGTACCGCAGCTTCTCCACTGTATATCTTTGCTTGCAGACAGGCCTCAAGTCTGCTAGTGGCATCTCCTCTCCCTTTGTCGAAACCGTCTAGAGCGTTACGCACAAGAAGACGCGATGTGTCGACTTTGATCTTGCAGTTGATAAGAAGATCCGCTACACTCTGTCTTTGAATGATGGGGACACTGCCGCCTCTGTCATCCTCTTTAGCGAACTTGAGGGCTGATTCAAAAGCGGTGCGCATGATACCACAGGCCATGGCACCGACGAGTGCTGCTGTGAAGCTGAATGCCATCTCGATGATGGAAACTGTTGCATCACCCTTCTCGCATAGAAGATGGTTTGCTGGAACCTTGAAGTTGGTATACCTTGTGTGAGGACCGCTGGCACCGGTATGGCCCATAAGCTCAGGCTCCCCGAGAACGGCATAGGCCCCGGGATCGTTTTGGGCAATGATGTCCCTGGTAACGAGGAGAATCATGATATTATCCCTGGGATTAACATCTGCCTTTTCAGGGCCTCCGTCCTCGGAATAGCGGACGCAGAGACAAGTTAGGTCAGCGCCCTTGCCATCCCACCCAGCACTATTAGTTGTCCACAACTGTAATAAGAAGTGTTAGTAGCCTCTATAATTCTTGCAAAAAGAGAGGTGACTGATACCTTCTCGCCGTTAACAATGTAGTAGTCTCCCTCGCTCCTTGCGGTAGTACCCAAACCTCGCCCTCCTTTTTCCAGATAGTTGGCAGTGCCGCCAGGCTCCGAATGAGCAAGACTGGCGATATGATGACCGTTGCCGCTGATAAAAGGCTTTAAGAAGCGTTTCTTCTGCTCGTCAATGCCGCCAATAACCAAAGGCATTAACCCCAAGGCAGTGCCAACGAGAGCCATATTCACACTCGAGTCAATGGTATAGAATTCCTCAACAATTAAAGACATATCTAGGAAGGATCCACAGGTTCCTCCAGCTCCAGCTGGGATAAAAGCCTTAAGATACCCCGCCTTGACAGTAGCCTCATAGAACGGCTTTGTTGCTAGGAACCGTTCACGCTGAGTGGAGAGGTGTTTGTATTTATCACGTGCTGGGCTGAGTTCTTTGTGGGCAAATGCAGCCGCATCTTTGATAAGTTGCAGCTGTGTATCACTCAAAGAGAAATTAGCCATTTCTGGACAGAGGAGAGTACGTGTGAAGGTAAAAGTCTTGCGAAGTGTGTAACAATGAGAGATGGCCTATGCTGTGTGCCGGATGACAGGAAAAAGTGATTGTATTAGAGATAGACGAGATTTAAATAGAATCCGAGATCTGGATTTTCGCTTTTACGGTTAGCTTAAGATGGATACGACGGATAGCCAAGATCACTTCTGTCCAATAAAGATACACCGGCTAATGTACTTGTCGGAAAACATGGAACTCAATTGGTCAACAGTAAAGCAAGAAGCTGGCGTGAGGGGTAACAAGGTACAGAGTATTCTTATATCGGCAGTTTTCAGGTCTTGACGGTGGGGTTTTCGATGTAGGTCCTGCGGGTAGTGAGCATTGTGGAACTTTTCTTGCTCATGAGACTCTTTCCGCTGATACGTATGGTGAGATGATACGTGTTCAAGCGGCTCTTGGCATCGGTCCTCTTGGTGGGACCATTTTGTCAGCCAGCTCCCGTGCTAGCTTTGCTGATGCTTACATCCTTGCCAGTTTTGTCCAAAAATATCTGGTTTGATAGGTGTTGGACGCGATACCTCAAAACTTAAATAAGCCGCGTATATCAGACTTATGCCTTGAGATTCTCGCAAAGAAACATCTGCATCCGGCCTCATTTATCTTTTTCTCACCAGACGTTATCTCCCAAATGGCCAAGGGTCTCTCACGATATGCATAGCTGGAAATAATTCCTATGGCTTCTGGCATTTACTTCTAGTTAGAGTATAAGGTAAAAGTAGAGTCTAATGATGCATTAATGGAAGTTTGAGCTATGGGGGAGCTACCGGCCATTCTTGTGGAGTTGTCAACAGTTCGCCTCGCTGCTCGCACAAATGGCCATCAATACAAACCAGTCAGCTGAGCTCATTAGCACCCTCCTCCTTATGCGTCAGGAGCAGGTGGAGAAAATATGGAAGAAGAGGCACTTGGCGTGCATGGCAGGAATAGGCGCCAGTGCCTTTTTCCCAGTTGCAGGTCCAGCAATTGCTCTAGGGTCATGGGCTACAGCAGGCGTCTACATGTTCACCGACGCCCATTATGTTAAACTAGAAGTATATTTTCTAAACTTATTGCTAACTTATAAACTTAATACTA
>PVPY01001162.1:0-16061 GCA_002982035.1 Fusarium algeriense | reverse complement strand
ATGGCTATTACCACCGGGAGTATATCGACCAACATCGCCACCCACTCCTGGCTACAAACCGGTAAAGCCATTCTACAATAAAACATTCATACCGTTAGCAAGATGCAGAGTCGCCTATATGTCCTTAGAGCAAAGGCCAAATGCTTATAAGTTTGCTAGGGTTTAGGCAATCTAGTGCAAGTAGTCTATAGGTTTAGATGTTAGCGTTAAGTCTGCAAGAAGTTAACAGCAGGTTTACTCACTTTAGCATTAATAGGCACCAGCGCAGGGCTGAAAGCCTAGGCCGCTAAAGAAAGCCCATAAAGCAAAAGCATACATATAGATATCGGAGCCGCCCTAGATATAGTTAGCAAAGCCCATTCGGCAGCATGTATCGCTACCGCTGCACCAAGAAAAGTCTAGGTCGCCCTAGTTCGTAGAATCCGCTACCTACAGCGTAGGGGGAGTTTGCTAGATGTGATCGCCCTGGTTGTAGTTTGTCTCGGACTGTAGCAACGTAATGAGGACGTTACTGGCTTAGCGCAGGTTAAGCTAATATAGCTACCAATGTTCGCTACCTAGGGCATGGAGCCAAGTGCCCTTAGTAGACGCGACGAGTGCACCGCCTTTAGCTGCAATATTGGATCCTCTAGCGAAGCTTTTAGTGATGTAATCTGCTACCTAGTTCTATACATTCTCGATATAGGCAGATGAGGTTGGTGTAAAGTACATACCGAGGAAAGCAGCTTAGCATTCGTTACTAGCGTCGTAACAGGTATTGGTCAAGGCAGATGCTCCGCGGGTGCTGCCAATAGTAACCAGCGAGTTCCAGAGGGCAACATCGCCAGGAGACAAGCCCGCCATATTAAACTGAAGAATAATGGCTCCTGGGAGGACATCTGAGACAGTAATTTGCATGTCCTGGATCTAAGCGATGCCCACATCACCTAGGTTCCCGACTGCAACAACAGGCTGAGGATTAGATAAGTCTTTAAAGAAAGCTCCATTACTTATAATTATCGACCAGGCCTCCCCAACAATCCGCAAACCCGTTGGGATAAGGAGGGTAGAGTTAACCCAATACTTACCAAAGGGGAAATAGGCGATCTTGTTATTGTCGGCAGCATACTGTAAGACCTAGTTGAGAACAGCCGACTTATCAATAGTGTTATCACCAAGTACTGTATGGCCTCCATTCTGGGACGGATCCTTAATGTTAATAAAGTCCGTGATAGGGTTCGATGCGTAGTTAGGCGCAGGCACCACGGGGAACCTGCCACCTGGTGTGAGAGCGGCCGGACGAGCGTTAAATGAACTTGTGGCGCCATATATAGGATTGCGCCCGACCGTGTTGGCGTATGTGAAGGTATCGATATGACTTTGAGCACTGAGTACGGTGCCGCTAGGGACCTATGCAATATCCGAGTTGGTATCTTTGCTCAGGTTCTCAATGAGGAATGAAGGAAACACGGTCGTAACGAAGGTAACTCCGGAATTGACTGACGTAGCATCAATCAAGGCAATCCATAGAGAACCACCAGTATTTCTCACTGCGGTTCCACAGGTGTTAAATGTAGGGGCGATGATGCTAATTGTGTTTCCTCCCGTGATAAGCATGCCAATGGTGTTCTGATAGAAGTAAATGCCCTTGTAAAGCGCCTGCTAGTATCTATCATACTAGATACCGTTCTATTTTACAGATATCAATAAATAGATATTAGTAATCTAGAGAAATAGTCAGACTATACCTATCTACATTCGATGCGCACATCAGAGAGACCAAGGGTCGAGCCTCGGCCAAGGCGAATTCCAGTATGCCCATTACTACCGCTCGATGAGGCTATGGTGATCTTAACGTTCTGAAGTTAAGCACCCTATGCAACGCCCCACTAAAGCGCCGTGAAGGCCTCACCTTGACAAATCAGCCTGCCGTACAATCATAGCAAGGGGATAAACCGGCTGTTCTTACCGCTAGGAATAGCCTTTGTGTTGAGAATGAGATTCTTTAGACCAATAGCAAAAGATAGCTCTCTAGCATTACCTATCGTAGGATCCTAGCCTATTTCAATATTAGTCTTAATTCGCATGAGTTATATTTCGAAAAATGAACCTAAAATGAGAGTCTGGTTTCCGGAAAAGCTAGTAGCAGCTTTAATAATGGGTAGCTAATAGAGAAATATAGGTTAGGAGACGTCACAACGTATAGGGATAGAAACTTGCATTTGTAGTATTACCTATTAGAATGGTATCTATATTCATTTGAATGGTCTCGCTGATTTCATATGTTCCCAGTGGGATATAGACAACCTAATACATACGTTATTAAGCCTCAGTCTATTAGCTTTTAGACTCTAACTTACTTAAGGCTGAGATGCCAGCCATTGACCATGGCGGGTCCTCCTATCATCATCATTAATAGCTGCTTAGATAGAAGCTCCATCTCCGGGCTGAACGGCCTTATAAACTGCATACTTTTTATTACCATTAAGGTCAGGTGCATAGCCGCGGTACTGCCCTATATGGTCCATGTTGGCATACTAGAAACTAGTTGCCTGTTTCGTGAGGGTGCCAATAGCAGGGCTGCTGGGTATGGGCGAACTTGTTACGCCGCCTAGCAGGAGGAATGTAACAGTTGCTACAATTTTCATTACTATGGTCTTAAATCCCATACAGAAAGCTTAGCTAGAAGACTCATAGTGAGGCACGACTTTCCATTAAATGCCCCGGGCCAAGCCGAAATACTTATACAGTCGAACTAGACTACATACGAATGTAACTGCAAGACCCTGGAGTTAAAGGTGATACCGGCCAAGCCGAAATTAAATAGCCTAAATGATCCCATAACGCTCCCTAAGCTATATCAATTGTAATCCATTTATTCTACAGGTCCGTAAAAATGCCTAAGCATAAGGCATTTTTTTCACTCTATCCTAATAAACGCGGCCGTATTGTAATCATTTGCTTGACTATAATAATAGCTTATTATAGCAATATTATCAAATTGACTATCCTACTATTTAGTAAAAGAATGGCCTTATTATCTATTATTATTTCCTCTAGTAATTATTTAAAATCAGTCTGATAACTCTAGTCGCCTTAGAAGATGCATTGCGTGACCAATAACCCCTACTCTAGAGGAAAGTGGTCGCTAGGCATGATATAGAAGCTTCTATTAATATAAGAGGTTCGTCGTTTATATTATATCAAATTCATATCAGCCGTATCAGTTGCATACAATGTGGTAGAGCTTAATTCGCATTATTAATTAGTGTGGTTTAATAATACGTTATAATTTAAAGTAGTAGGCCTTATTTTAATCTTTTTTAGGCGGGATAAAGCTAAATCTCCGTTTTTATATAGCATTTAGTGCGGCTGAAGGTGGCCCCTTAAAGAATGTAATATGTAGATGTAGTAATACGGGCGTTAGCTCGATACGAGGATCCAGCCTTAAAAATGGCTGGGAACGCGTATTAAATGACGGTCGGTTAGTAATGACTACTTGGGACCCCGAGTAAAACATATAATGGCGCACTGCAACCCCCTATAACCTCGCTCCAAACTACCTCAGCTTAACAGAGGATATATATAGTTCGGATGGCGAAGTGCATAACTACTGCAGTATGGCTATAGGTTTAAGGTTTAGGTAATAATAGGTCAATATATTTAAGGTAATATTGCTTATTAAATACCTTATATTAGTGGTTTTATCGGCTATAGCTGCTAACAGGAGGAAAGCTACTTATAAGTCTGCGTAGTTTGTAAGATAAGACACTAAGCAATAAGTTTCCTCCTTTATTCTAAGCGGTCTGCATGAGGCGGGCTGGTTTGCTACCAGTACTGGCATAGCATAGACTGCTGCGGTATTACTAACGCTATCAATAAGGGGAAAAGGATAGCTTTCTCTATCTAAAATATGGATCTATCTAAGTATTCCCTTTGAGCAGTTGGTAGATACCTAGATATTAGGTAATGCATTAGTTTAGATTTAGCAGAAGTGCTAAAGGCTTATGTGAGATAAGGGTGTACACCGCACGGATTGTCCGAGACACAGATCATGCATAACACCCCCTAACAGCGAACTACTGTACTGCCTAGGCTGTTGACGAAGATACTACTATGAGACTCTGGTTTCTATCTCTCTATGATATATCCGAGGTTTAATCTTACTAAGCGTAAATTATATATATAAGTCTTAAGAAGCTACTTCAGACCTAGAACAACATCCTCATTGATTAAACCAACTTTTCGAATTACATCTTATAACTGAAAAATGATGATTATATGGCTCTTCGCACTGGTACTCCCTTTGCTGTAGGTGCCAGCGTCAGGTCTCGCTGTGGCCAAACGTCCTGGTGCCATCTCTACGAGAGCCCTAGGTAATAACAATTTAAGCACTGCTAATGCCGTTAAGTTTTATTTCATAACGACGCTCGATCTAACTGCCAGTCTTAAGTCTGTAAATTAGACAGTAAGTCTATTGATACCACTTAGATATTGTAATTACTAATAATAACAATTAGGAAATAGGTGGCCCCCCTGCGGATAGCGATCGCGCGATTTGCATTGACTGTTCTTACACCATTGATTAGGAAGTTGAAGTTAAAGTTAGCGAAACTGGAATTTAGTAGATAAGTTAGTGCCATTTTCGCCAAGCTGTTAAACCCAACGGAGTAGTCTTAATCACTCAGTTTAAGTCTACGATAGTCACGTAGAGTGCCAGTATTGGGATTACATTGCCTATACTTAGAAAGGCAATTAAAGGCAAACTTGGAGTCTCTGTAGAGAATAGCAAGGGTATCGGGCAAAGCATTAGATGCTACGGCAACTATTCTTAGTCCGGCCCGCACGGTATATACTTCTAGGAGAAGATAGGCTAGGGAAATTTAAAGATTATAGAAACCTTTACCTTAAGTGGTAGGCTATAATAGTTAGTTATTCCCTTTAAGATATGATTTGGGAAGCGCTAATGCATGCAATAGCCCACATAGAATGAATACCTAGACTTCTTTCGGTTCGTCTAGTTAGCTAGACCCAGACAATACAGGCTTCCGACAGTTCTAGGTTGGGTATAGAGATCCTTAGAATGGTAATGGACCCTAGTGTAACTTCTTTGCAGATAATCTTTAGCATACTTAATAAGGGCAGCAATATAGTATAAGTGCATTTATTAAAAGGCTAAAGGGTTATTTTATTAGTTAGTAGTATATAATATTACTTAACTAAGTAAGTTAAAGAACTATAAAAACTCTTTAAGCTTACTAGCTACAGCCTCTTTAGGAGTATCTTTAATAAACTCTTTATATTATAACCCCTATAGTTATACTATATAGTCTTTACAACTTTTACTAAGTACTTAAGCAATTACCCTACTATACCAATTACCACTAGTATTAGCACCTAATACCACTTTTTCTAGTCTATACGCGGTATTTCTCGGAACTAGTGCTAGGTCTAGATATAAGAAAACTTGGCCCATATACTTCCCTAGTCCCTAGCTTCCATGCCCCCAGTACTAATTCCCTATTGCCGTAATTAGGATGCAGCTCGATCGGCTCGAGTTTTAAAATGAAAGAGAAATCACTAGATAATATCTTGGTTTGAAGGTCATTGCCCTTACAATCGTACCATCACTTAAGTGCCCTTCGCCAGCTTCTAAAGCTTAGGGACCATAGACCTTGATGGGTGATCTACGTTATCTCCTCTCTAGGGAAAGAGAAAACTGCATTAATCCATTGCCGTTTTTGGTTTTAATGGAAACCCTTATTGAAGACCCCATCTATTGACAGCTTGTTTGACCGGCTGCAGCCACAATAGCCCCGTTGCAGGGGTTGTATATTACAAATTGCAGGCAGCTGATCAAGTCTAGTAGGGACACATAGGTATTAGACCTTCGGTTGCGCTTGGTTGGCGGGCGAGGGGGGTTAGAGAACACAAGGCAGGGAGCATTTATTCAGCTTGGTAGATCGCTAGCTGGTGTAGGAGGGGGTAAAGTACAATCGTCTTGAAGGAAGATATATATAACGTAGGAAGAAATCGTGGTAGGGCAGTAAGGGGAGAAACTGCCGACTCAGCCGCAAGTACGACCGGATGAAATCATTAGTAGTCATTATCTTGCCTCAGTTTACTGCGGAAGGTAATACTAAAGGTTAGACCAATAGGTAGCTAAAACCATCCCTTACCCTACACACCTTATTAGGTTAAATCGTAGTAGGGCAGACCGGCCCGCCCCGTGCTGATCGCTTAGAGCCTACTAGATGGTCTGCGTTATCTAGTCGCCCTTAAAGCAAAAAGCTTGCTGGTGCATTGCAGGTATTAATTATAACTGAGCTTCCTTTCTTACTTCGCACGATATAAAGACCTACAAGTTGCTCGTCTACCGGCAGCAGCTAAGGCGGACTGGCAGGATGCAGGGATTTCTCAGCCAACGTTGCCGGAAATGCATTGACCTATTGCTGCCTAATGCTTAAACCTGCCGCAACACCAAAACAGTCATACACTTTCGTCCGAACTGCACCTACTGTACCAAGGTTAAACGAAAACGCGTTGCATTATTTAATTTTTATCCGTACTAACCTAGACTACCTTTGATTTTTGCCGATATTCTTCTGAAAAATCACCTATAGATTCTACACTTTCTGTCCGTATGTATTAATATGGTAAGAAGGTTTAATAAAAACAACCTATTATTTACCTCCTTTTTATCCGTACGCGCTCGTGCTTCTAACTTCCCGCTTTTATTCCATTCCTACCATATTCTACCCTTTCGCCTACTCTTCTATTCCTAATTATCGTATCCACCTAATTGTCACATACCCCTATCTACTTCTTAAGTAACTACCTATCTCCGGTTTATTCCCATATAATCCATACTATAGCAACTGGTTTATTACATTTCGATCGCATCATATATGCATTTTATAACAGTTGCGCATAACCAGTACGCTACAGGAGAAAATATTAAGGTACAATCGCTATTATAGTAATTATAGTGGTGTTAAAGTTACCTATACGAGCCTGCAGCGGACCAAGCTGTAAGAAGTCTTTGCATTGCTGGCCGGTCTAGACAATTTCCGGAGCACTTAGGCGAAAAAGAAAACAACCGTAGTATATTGCCGTTTTCGGGTTCGTTGCGGGCCCTTTTGGAGGCTTGAAAGAGGCCAGCTTGACCGGCTGCAGGCACAACAGCCCTTTTGCTAGGGTGAACAAGGCAGACTTCGGCACATATTAGTCCGGGCACAAGGGGTCAATGGTAGGCAACTGGCTATATAGCTGATGCACATGGCCATTAGGTATGCAGCTTGAGATAAGGGTAGTCACATTATGATTCGTCGAGATACAATTTTTAGTTACGCGGCCGCATTAGGTATAGATGAAAATAGAATGGGCTGTATATTTTCAACCTCTATAGATAATAAACAGGTCGCGGCTGCCAGAACCACTACAGTCATCCCTAAATTATACTAACTCTCGAAAGATATTAAATCCGTCTTTAATTAAGTGCCGAGTAAGGCGGGGTAGTAAGACACGTAAACTAAGGGAGGTAATAAGTTCCTTTTCTATTATAATAGGACCGAGCGCCAAGAGTCCAGATAAGGAGCCAACCCATGCTGTTCCTTAACTTAATGTCTAATTCTTTACACCTAAAGCGGCTCGCCCCAGGGAAAATCGTCTAGTAGTGAAGCAATAGGTATTGAATTTCAAGTTTATGGGGGCCGATTTAAACCAGGCATGACCAGGAACCAGTAACGTAAATAAACAGACTGGGTGGTAAAAGTAAGAACAACGTATCTGCATTTACATTTTAAAACTCTATAAGTAATTCTAGAAAATAGCTATACAGTCTAGGAAACCTTTAATTAGCTTTAAATAGCCTATTTAACATTATAGGCATAAGATATAATAATATCTTAAGAAAAGTATACCCTAAACACATGAATTCAATAGCTAACCCTTACCCCAATATCTATCCCTAAATAGTAGCTGCTAAAAGTATATTATTCTAGCTTACAGTCCTTTAAACAGCTCTAAACAGCATATTTTAATGCCTCTGTTAAATTGGCCTGGCCCTCGTTTTCAAAATCCTATCTAGTCCAGTTTCACTCCCTCTCCTTACTAAGCATATCGGCTGTATCGTGATGCTTTCTTGCCTTGCCTATCTTTCCTAACTTCTTGTAGCATCCTATAAAGTCGCAATAAAGATCTACTAAATAAGAGTTTCTTCCTTTACTGTTAATAATACTTTGCTATCTTTCTGGATTACTCTTGCTTATAAATATTTGGATGTAGTGAAGCTGCTGTATTGTACTTTCCTAACTCTCGTCGAGCATAAACAACTTTCTTAGGATAAATCTATTAGTAGAGATTTTTATAACGTTTCCCGATATTACTATAAGTAGCAACTATATAGGATTAATACTCACGTTAAACATAAACCTGTAGAGGACTAGAAAGTATGGATCTGTGGGATCCCTAATCGCTACCATATCCTCGTAGATTAAAGTCTTAGTATGTTTCGTATCTTCCTCGGTCTTTAAATCCAAACCCTTCTCATATGCCTTTCTTACCATAATAGCTCGAGCCGTATGATAATCCGGCAACTTGTATTTGTCCTTATCTTTGCTTTCAGCCTTATAGACTGTCACTATAGTCTTAACATTACCCTCGTACTTCTATGCATCTATTATAAAGCCTATAAGCTCGGCCTTAATATCGTAGAACCGGATAGCTAGATTATCCCGCATGCTGTCAGGGAGATCAGCTAATGATAGATCAACATGCGCAAGCGCTTAAAGACCCTCGGCGTAGTGCTGGCTTGTTTGATTCGCGATCTTAGCCGCGGCAATAAGAGCCTCTTACTTTAGAGCTGCATATCGGGTGTTGTGGGGCGGGATACCACTTTTGCTGCTATAGTACTCGAGGTGCTTCTCCCACTTTACAAGCAGACCTAGGAGCGCCTCGTTATACTGCCATACCGCAGGATCGAATTTGTACCAGGCTTCGGTCTAGAGAAAGAGGTAGTGAACCACTATGCTCTCCATTAGCTGTAGTGGGAACGGCATCCACTTGTATACGTGTAGAATCTTGCCTAGTCTGCCTCTCAAGTCGCCTTGTTCTGCCTCCTCGACGAACCGTAGGTGGCTCTACCAATGCATCGTGACTGAGGAATCGGGGCCCGCGAAAGCCCTAGCAACCCTGTCGACGGCGTGGCGCGAGATGCGAGCAAGGCTGGGCTTTTCATCGGTTTGACGATTTGCTACATAGCTGATGGCCCACATCATGAGGATATCGAACGCATGCTCGAGCCCCTCGTTCCAGCCGTAGGGGCGGGAGATGCAGTACTGTAGAGACGAAAGGATACTAAACTAGTTCTGCTAGATGTCGATTACGGCTTGATTGTCCACCTTATCACCCGGTGTGCCATTTAGCCTCCAACCGTAACTGCGTTCTGCTAGATAATAGATTAGATAGGCGAAGATGAAGTCGAGGCTATTGTCACTATGGCGCCTCTTACTACCGACGTAACGAGATGCTGTCTTAATAAAAGCTAGTAATAAAGGATAAAGCTTGAGTCCCGCTATAGAAGACATCTTATTTAGGTTTATAACGGGGGATGTTTCTCCTATACCTGGTATATACCGGACTATAGTGAAATCTTAAAGCGTCTCTATATAACTGCACAAGACTCTACCTAGGTCTTCCTCTGCTTTATAGGGTCTATTCCCTTCGAGGAGACTTATGAGGTACGTCTGTGGGCAGTAACTTTATACTGAGTCTAAGCCTGGAAGCCAGGTCTCCATGGCCTGGATGCCGGTTATGAAGTCTATAAGCAGAGCCCCCTGCTCTGCTTCCTATTAGAGGGATAACTCGATGCCAGAGTAGAGCGTCTTATTAAAATATTCTAGAGGTAAAAGGCCGGATGCGGCCAACTGAGGAAGAATAACCTTAATTGCAAGTAGCTAGTATTTATAGTACTTAAGGATCTTCTTTAGATACATGCGATTTTTGGCATCAGTTGTGTATGGGGTGAGATTGATTACCCGCGCGGCGTACCGAGTGGCGTAGTAGAGATCGAGGCCCCCGAGACTGACAGCTTGAGCCCCGAGCTTGTCAATCCACTCCTCAACCAATATGGATGAGAATAGTATCACGCCGCTTAAGTTCTCTTGCTACTCCAGCATCTTAAGCCAGTACTTCATCTCTTTAGTCCAGAGGCAGAAGTCAAAGCCGCCACCGTATACCAGAGAGGTAACATTGTGTAAGTTGTTAACTAAGATGATATATCTCTTCTATCTAAAAACGTGCTTGAAATGTAAGAGTACTGCAGCATCTGCTTCCTGGCCTTTAGACTCGTTAATATAATCAGTAAGGTGTAAGTCTTCTCGGCCGGTACTTGCGAGGCCGCCCGTTGCTTGCAAATTATATGCCACTAGAGAGTGAGGTAGGAATGGTCGTATATTGTAGATTCTGGGTCGGCTGTGCGGGCTAGCTTCTTGGTTGGTAATGAGGGCACTGATTTAACGGAAAATGCCTCGTGGATAGATCCTCGCCGTCTAGGGTATGAAAGTATCAGTAAAACCAAAGTCGATTAGGAAGATGTCTTCCCCAAAGTTAGAACGCCTCCACCACTCCGCCAGGTGCCTCATAAGCGTGCTTTTGCCTGCCCCTCGAAATCCCTCAATCCTGGCAATATTGCAAGAGCTAAAACTCATCTCGATGTTATGGATATCTGTATCCCTGCCCTCAAATTCATGTGGCCAGTCCGGCACGGGAGGGGGGACGGCCTTCGTGTCCCCGTTCAGAGTCATGGACTCGATGAAACGCCAGGGTTCGCAGTTCCAAGTATACAGGACCGGGTTCAGCCAATCCTGCACGTTAACATTAAGGTCGAACCGGCCCTTCCGCATAGGGCATTACTCCATTTGCTACCTCCCTAGCGCAACCGCTTCACTAAGTATCGTATTTTTAATAAGTAAGGCACTGTAAAGACCTTAGATAAACCAGAAAACGGCATATTTATGTACTTTATAGGCCATGCCGATAACAAAGTTCAGCCCGCATCTAACTAAAGCTATCGCCAAGCTCAACGACAATTAGCATGGTTTCTCTACCGACTGGCAAACAGTAAGGATAGCCCCCTAGACTCCTCGATCAACAAGGGAATTGCCAACCGTAGCAGCATCGACTTTTAACGGGTGTTTTTCAAACATTAGTTAGCCTCTGGAAAGGCAGTGAGCTTGCTGCAGCGCTACGTAGACACGATGTTGAGGCTTACTTAGAATGGCGAATTTTCCCATAGACGTCGAAGTGAACTATCTAATAGTGACCGACAGGTCTGTCGGCAAGTGCCTTTTGAACTGCCGCCCAAGAGCCTTCGCTAACCACATCCACGCGAATCAAATCGCTAGGAAATTATTCGGCAACGTTAGTCAGAGGAACCATAACCTCCCGGTAGTCGATATCCTTCTCATCCTTCCAGTTATAGTATCGGGCCACAACAACTAATATATTTAACATACTAGTCCCTCCCTTAGGAAAAGTCTTTGGCTTTACGAATGCCAGGCTCGAATCCGTGAATGAGAGGACCTAAGAGACCCTAATAGATACCTCTAGGTGACTATTAACGAATTGTTGGCATTTGAGGCTCTCCCAGTGAATAAGCGACATTTCGTCTTCGCTGCCCTTAAGGATATAAAGCTCGATCGTAAACTTAGGCAAACTTTGCTCTTTTTTCTTAACCTTGTCGAAGAAACCGTCTATAACTATCAGCAAATTGAGCTGTTTGAAGAGCGACTCGCTATATCGATTAATGGCTTGCTAGATCTAATTCGCTTGACTCTCTTCAAATGGCTCTAGATTGGCATAGTCCTCTATATATCTTTAGAGATCGCTTTCGAATCCAGGGCCCGACTTCAGCTGCAACTCGACGTCGTACTCCTAGATAGAAAAAGTTACATTCACTCGTTCAGCCTTAGGGTCTGAAACCCTAATGCGTAATACATCCCCAGGCCCTATTGACCCGCCAATTTTCTAAATACGTAAGGTAATATCTGTCATAACGATATAATTTCAGTGCTTGCCAAAACCCTCGCCTTAGCAACAGCCAGCCGCCAGGGTCTTGGGGAGCATATATGGGCTCTAATCTAGTCTTCGTATCTCCTCACTAAAGCGTTCGTAGATGGTGATAAAGTGGTCTATTAATAATCTGATCAGCTAAAGCCACTGCATAACAACTCTTAGCTTCTACACTATATACTGCAGGCCTCTTACGCGAGACTGACGCGGTGAAACTAATTAGGTAGTAGTATAGAAAACATCTCATTTATCAGCAGATTACAGGAATAGCCACACTAAGTCACCTATCCTAAATTATCAGCTTAATCATTTATTAGAAAGAATTTACCGTAGCTGAAATGGCCTGATCATGGGAGATTTCGGCGCCATCTGGGCCCAAGTACGACGGTCAGATCATCAACGCACAACTGAAATAGTCAGGTCATCAACGCCCAACTAAAATAGTTAGATCATCAAAGCCCAGCTGAAATAGTCAGATCATCCACAGGTCCTTCAAGGCCGCCATACTGGAATTACTATATGATTATAAAATACGCCAGCCACAGATTGCCCGCAACTGATAGGCAAGTACGCAGCAACCCCCAGTTCATAAAGGTAATAGCTGCTCTGCTTACCTTATTATTAAGTCGTAACTTATCTATTTATGAACGAGACCGAGGTTTCAATCCTCTTCTTTACCTCACTAACGGCACTCAAGCTCTAGTTCAGTCTTACGCCAATATTTAGATTTGCCTCATAGCTATCAAACTCGTGGCTTCTCACCTAATGGCGCTTAAAAGAAAACCAACTTTTCTTCTCCTCTCTAAATCGCATCTTATCCCAGCTGATAAGGGTCCCTGTATACTTAGGGCCCTTTGCGACCAGATGGATGACCTACTAGCAAACTGGAAGCCACGCGACGTATCTAAGGTCATGTCGGTTAGGTTTCCCAAAACTGATAAAACCCAAGGGCCAGTTCAAATCGTCATGGGTTCAGCTAGACATATATTAAGGCAAACCAAGTCAGTCTCAATTAAAGGAGGTCTCAAGGGTATATTAAAAGTAGCCTGGGAAAATAGTTATCCTAGCACGACCTTCCAATTGGACTCCCAGCAGATTCAAATAGTTCGACTCTAGCAACACCTAGATAGTTTTAAGGCCATTATAGAGAACGACAAGGTTAGATAGTTCCAGTTGGAAAAAGACAACAACCTATATTTCATAATTACAGGTTACAAGTCGTATATGAATGCCACCATCGAGCAAACTTCAGGCCAAAAGATAGACTTACAAGTCGGTTTCACTATCCCGACTGGGCAAGTCTTGGCTACCGCTAGAGTGGCTTCCAGTAGGCAAATTCGACTTAGGGTTCAAGGCCGCCAGCACACTTTTCGGCCAAATTGAATTATAATCTCCTTCTTGGGGGCTCGAATTAGCATTTTAAACCAAGTTTTATTCAATTTCAAGTAATATTGCTGTCGTGGCATGCCATGGAGTAAATCAATTCTGGCCTTTACCTCCCGATCTCCGTGGCAGAAGATCTTCGTTCAAATTAAGCGAAATAGGAACAACCTACTTAAACTGACATACATCCCAAATAAAATTAATAGACCACATATACTATCGCCTTCCGTTATGCCTACTCTACCGGCTGATGCTTGGTATCTAATCTGTCAAAAGCTTCGCTTACCAGATCGCTTGAGATTTTCCTCCACTCATCATTACGCAAGAGAAGTCCTGGGTAATTATGAAACTCAAAGAACGCAGTACTGGAATTCTATTTTTAAAAGCTACGAGTGGGTAGACGCTCTCAAATTGCAGCACCTGACTCCTGTTCTCGTGTTCCCTGAAAAGGAGGGGTCGTATATCTATCTGTTCATAGTTAGGAGAAAGAGAAAGAATGAAGCAAGTAATGAATATCACGTGCCCTAAGATCATAACGATGCCACTCACAAGAAGCCTAAGGAGGCTAGGATCTCTCTTTTCAAGACGATTAGGAAATCTCTTCGCTCGCATGCCCCTAGCAAGGATCCCTAGGAGGTACAATTTGAAAATTTCACACTAAATATGAGTAGCATTCTGCTACCAGATGCTCCGAAGTCTCTTATATACCTATAACTATTTGATAGCCTAACTAACAAAAATGTAGAGATGGCAGTTTATGTAGGGGGGGTAGGGGAGGTAAAGCTCGAGTTTGTATGTAGAGAGTTTGCATTTTCCAAGTCTTCTCAATTTAAGGATTTTTTCTTCATCAAGAGCCATGGTAGTAGAGTAGCAAAGATTTATCTAAAATCCTTAAATTTAAGGTAGACTAAAATACTACGTTGCAGGCAAGGTTAGCTGCGGTTAGTATATCTTCAATATAGATGTCTTTTCTCTCTACATCCTTATTGTTCGTCCCAATTTCGCTGAAAGAGGAAACCCCTGTCGGTACCTAAGGTTGTGATTGGCCAGAGAGAGGGACCAGAGTGGGGTGAGGTAGAAAGCCTCTTTCAGTCAAAGCGGAGACCCCTGTGGGGCTGGGGGAAGTACCGGCGGCGGCAGTGTTGAAGTATAAGCCTCAACAGTCTTCTGGGGGTAACCCTTTTTTGTTTCATCAGGCAGCATACTATGCGGGGTAAGCGACATAGCGTCGACAGGGGTAAAGAACGCATCAAGTGAAAGAGGATTTCATTGAAAGAGGCGAAGGTGACTGGCAAGAAAAAAACAGCCAGCAGCAGAAAAAGAAAGTTCAATAGGAGAGGTGATTTTTCTGAGAGAGACACCTAAGAAATAATAAAGAAAATAGGAAAATAGCTAGGAAAAGTAAAAAATAAAAAGGGATAGAAAGAGATAAAAAGATAGAGATAAAGAGAGGTACTGTATAGCGCGATAGAGCTAGCCGGCCCAAAACCCTTTGTATAACCGACCGGTTTGGGCAGTTTCTGAAGCTCTTAGTAGAAAGAGAAAACAACCTCGGTCTATTGACGTTTTCTGTTTTAATGCAAACCCTACCGAAGGCTTAAAAGCGGTCAGCTTGACCGGCTGCAGCCACAACAGCCCGTTTGATGGGGTAAGCAAGGCAGACTTCGACACATGCTAGTCCCTACACAGGGGCTTAATAGCAGGCAGCCGACCGCCTAACCGGTGCGCAGGGCGTCCGGGCGTACAGTAACACTTACGACAAACGAACAATGCAGGCTAGCAATTCGATACAATGGGAGCGAATTGGCAATTATTGGCTGTCATGCGTTTCTTGGTTGTGAGGTGACAGGCTTATCTGCCCCCCATGTCAGCATCAAGTCATTGTTAGGCACACCGGCCCGCTCCGCGGAGATCGCTGAGTCCTGGCCAGATGATCTGTATTGCCGATTCGCCTCTAAAGAAGAAAACATCCTGCTACATTACAGGTGTTGGCTGTAACCGAGCTTTCTCTCTCGCCTTATGATAAATACCGACAAGTTGCTTTATGTATGGCGACAGATAAGGTAGATAAACCGTAAGATACGGCAGTTTTGTAACTTAGATTGCTCAAAAGTTCTTAAACTATTGCTGCCTGGAATTTAAACCTCCGGCAACGCCAATGCAGTTATGCACTTTGCCAGCCGTATTGCGCATTGCCTCTGTCGAGCTGAGGTGGCTACCTGAAAGTTTGCAGGGGCATCCCACCAATTGTCATACTCGAAGGAGGCCCGAGCGTTGATCGTTGACAAATGACCTTCTTTATGTTTCAAGCGACATAATCTGACGTGGCATAGGGTCCGGGGAAGGGAGGTGATTCCGTTGTTACAGTCTGATGGATCTTCGCATTGTTGATTAGACCATTGCTAAGTGGGACTCTGATCACAACAGCGTGTCCGCGATTACGGGCGAGTAATTTCATTGTACAGTACTCTGTAGCCTTTTTTCTCTTTTTTCTTTCTTTCTTTTTTTTTTGGTTGGGATAAAGAAAGTGGTGGGTGGACCACGAGCGATGAGTACCGAAATAAGGCTAGAAAAGTTGTGAGCTAGAACGATATGACTCATAACGTAATCTTACGCTGTGCCTATAA
>PVPY01001160.1:0-48395 GCA_002982035.1 Fusarium algeriense | reverse complement strand
GTCTAACAACAGGCAAAGTACAGGAGATAAGCTCGTTCCTAACTAGAAATAAGGCATCTACATATTATCTACGCTGTCAATCGCGATTCGTTTTTTTCACGTTTGTGTCAGGCTCTTGAATACCCACTGAATTATATCCTGGCACTTTTAGTTGCAAGTGGCAGCAACTAAAACAACTACATCACCTTCGTGGCTTCACTACACTGCATTCATTGGCGGACTGAACCTGCAAGTAGCCTTCGTGCTTTTCAGCTTCCAAGATGAAGGGGAAAAAGCAAGAACCCTCCCTTATAAAGGGCGAAATTTCTTCCCCCATCCCCCACCCTCCAAGATTTCCCTGAATTCGTTTTCACTCATCCTCGTTGACTTCCCTTTCACTCATCACCCAATCATTCGAGGCAGCCTGGTGCCCTCAAATCACCAGTATGACCAGCACTGCACAGATTCAGCACTTGCCACCAGAAACTCTCTGCCATATTGTCTCTCTTCTCCCTCAATCAGATCTCAAAAGTCTACGTTATGTCGACCACAGATTTTCGACATTAGCCACGCAAAGGCTGTTTCGTCGCACCCGATTGCTCGCTCGAGCCAAGGACGGCAATGACCCTCAACGTTTTATACAACTCGCCAAATCTGATTTGAGCGGTTTTGTCCACGAAGTCAGTTGCGATGTTTCCAACATAATCCACACTGGTTTTTACTATGTGGAACGGGATCATTTCGAATTCCTTGCTGCCTTCTGGGACTCATTACCTCTTCTCGCCCGCTTCCGCAACCTCGAGACTCTACATCTGTGCTTCGATTCAACCTTCAAACTGCAGGATTTTAAACAAAATTCCACAAAGTTCAGAAGCAGAGTGTTGGTGACTCTGTTTCGCATTTTGACAGGAACCTTGACAAAAGAATCATCGCAAACCACCAATGAGGCAAATTCCAGTGTTGCAGCTGATATCTCATCTCAAGACACCCTGTCGTCTCCAATTACTCTGTCTACTCTCATAATTTCCAACCTGGGAGACTACCATGACTCAGAACTCACCAATATGCCTGAATTCAAAGCTGTCATGAGCGGAATCAAGGCCTTGAGGCTTGACATAGCACAGCACAAAACAAACTTTCCAAGGGTCAAAATGCAGTCAACTGCAGCCCTCAATCAATGCCAGAAGATGTTCGCCCAACTCCCTTTCACTTGGCTGTCACCTACGGTCGCTGCCAATCTACAGGTCCTCTCGCTTCATTACCAGTCCTATTGGGGCTGGTTCCCAAACATTGATATTCGTCTTATCGGCGGCGGAAACGGAATGCCCAAGCTCAGAAGTCTTGCTCTGGGGCGTTTCGTCTTCAGCCATCAACGAGAAGTAGACTGGATAACTTCTTTAGACCTTGAGGAGCTTTTTCTCGAAGGCTGCGCTGTGCTTGCCAAACACCATGGCCATCCTGTCACACAGAAAGGCATCTGGACCGACGGCGGTCTAATTGCAGGAACTGACTTTCAGGGAGAGACGAGAATGACTTCGTTGTGGTGGTATAAGATCATTCGGCAAATTCGCACCTCCATGCTTAACCTGAGACGATTTGCCATCTGTACACATCCAAGTATTTCTACCGGATTTGAACAATTTCTCAAAATGAAACCCAACAACTCCAGCTTCGGCGATCCTGAATCATCTGAAGAGAAGGAATTAATCTTCCGTTCCGACTTATGGGATGAATTTATAGGTCCTAGCCAACAGAACTGCCAGGGCTGGAACAAGGCCTTCCGGCACTCCACTTGTGCCACATCCCCTATGCTATCCCTTGGATCAGATGAATTCCTTCCTTACCATCACCAATATCCTCCGATCAATACTATAATTTTTTCCGCAAACGAATACGTTACTCACAGACCTAACTACTTGGAGCAGGCCACGTATACAAAAATTGGCACTGGCTATGAAATGTCTCCAGAACTCATAGACATCTACAAGTGGGCGCAGGTTGAATTGGCTATGCTCTTTTCCATGTTGTACAGAAAGAGCCGGAGTCAGCATACAGCCGCCGAAGAGCTGCGACTGGCCCCTATCATAGCGTCCGAAAATCCAAAGGATTTCATGGAACGCGTACTTCGCCCGTTGTTTACAACTGATGAGCGGTTTGTCCTAGAAGTAATTTCTGGCCACAGTTTCTGTGGAAGGCGCACCGGCGAATACCATTATGAGCCATAACAGTAGGCCAGGTAGAATCCTTTCCTTTTGATGGTTTATGTTGTCATTAACGCATCTGGAGAAGCGATGGAGATGGATTCGCTCAGGTCGAGGCATGTATAAAGGTAGAAGCGTGAAAAGGGAATGAGTTGAGAGGACATGTCAAATATCTTCGAGATGGAACTGGACAAATTGTAAAAGGTGCTTCGGTTGCACCTAATCTTCCTAGTTTAGGTTGAAATCGAAGGAAAGATGTAAAGGTAAGGTAGAAGTTTGTATTTCTGGGGGAATGTGTCAACAGTGCTGTAGGATCATACCTATGCCTACCTAGACTTTCAGGTACAAGGAAGATTTATTTATTTCTATTTTCAGCTTCATAATAACACTTCTGATATTTATAGTACATCGTCAAAATCTATTAATACCGCATTTCTCTACTAGTTATTTAAAGTAGAATTAATTATACATTCCCCTGTTTTTCTTTAAGCGAGAAATATCACCGAGGCTTTTTGCCTGAAGAAAGATGAACTTCTGACGCTTGACCTCCACTGTCTTGACTTGTGGACTTGTCTTCACAAACAGGCTTCTATTGTTCGAGTTTAAGGTTTCTGACACTTGTGGTTGGACCGGTGTTGGCTGGATCCGAACAGGCAGCGTCGCTTGACGAGGTCCGGGAATGGCTCCGCAGTAGAGCGAAAAGAGGCGAGTTGTGAGCTGAGTGGTCACAGCCGAGACGAGGTGCATGCTGCAGCTGCAGCCGTAGCTGCGGGCAAGAGGCGAGGGCGGAGGCCTGCATATTGGATGCCGATAGAATGGCACTTTGGGAATGATTTCCACGGTACTGTAGATCTAGCGCCAGATCTTGTGTCGTGTTGGTGCCTGAACCTTGACTCGTCAGTCATCAAGACTTCTCTGACTATTCACGATGAGGCAGTGGCAAGTGTCATGGTGGCGATATCATGGAAGCAAGCCGTGAGGCTCGTGGAGAAAAGGGAAATGGGGCGTTGCAGCGGCTGACGCCGATCCCCCACTAGCCTTGAATGCTGAAACAGTCATTTGGTTGGTGGCTGTAGGTAAACATGGAAGACAAGACATCAATCAATTAGTTCTGAACCTGGAGATTGCTGGACATGAGACATCACAACCTCGTAACTGGGCCAACTTGTATTCTGTGGGTGTAGACAGAGACGTCTCATGACCGGATTTACTCTTGTGTGCATCAAGTTTTAATAAGACACGTGCTCTTACAAAGTGGTGGGCAACAAAAAGATCAGACATACAAAATCTTGACTTCAAACAGGGTAGACAAGAATCAAGCTTCATCTACAAAAATATTGCACATCTTATTCCCCATGGATATCATATATGCTTACCTTTAGATTGCTTCACAAAGGACACCGCCGCCGCATGTTTACGCTGACGAACAGACCCGGGGAAAAGATCCGTCTGCCGGAGCTTCTAGAGCTTTTTCACGAGTTCGTTCATCTTAAAAAAGTTCAGGGGTGTCGACTGTCGGCCGCGTGATCTATGAGCCGCCATCTCCGGGGGAATGGACAACCGAGCGACGGCGAGATGAGGCTAAGCTGGGATCTTCTCAGAAAAAGACCCTCTGTTTTTGTAGGGGACGGCGGCGAGGCGAAATAGGATGCGCTAGTGGGCTTCTCGAATTTGACAGGCGAGCAGAGAGAAAGGAGATGAGGGGCTTGCAATCATGAGTGACAGACATGCTTTGTTGACCACTCAATGCTTGAGAGTCAAGTAAGTTTGCGACATACACGAGCTTCATTTGAGTGTGATCCACCAGAGTTCGATATAGACAACAGAATAGCCCAATGCAGAAGGCAACTCAACTGAAAAAGTCTGAGAACAACTCTTTGACTGCGTAAGAGGCTCAGCCCCTCCAGCTAATCAACGCTCAATTTCCAGGGACCCGGGTCCCCTCGCTCGTCTCTCCTACTGTACCGTACCGGGGTTGCTTACGGACAAGGGCCATGGGACACGAACGGCGACCCAAAGACTGGGGAGTCCCCTGAGATCAGGTTGGGCCCCTGACATCGGCCCAGGTGGGCGGGTTAGGATGACCCTGGCCTCGTCATGGTATTGCGAACGAACAAAGAGGGGCAGAGTTTAGAAAAAGGCACTGTAGAGTAAAAGGGGGTTCCAGAAATATTATCACCTTCTTTGACGGATGAATGAATGAATGAGTGAATGAACGCTTTGTGTCTTGAGGGCAATGACGTGTATAAAATGGAACTGTGAGGATTGGCGTCTACCGGGTGATGCATATCTTCTTTTCCTTTTCTGTTTTTGAGTTTGTTCATTAGAAAGTCTAACACATGGTTTTTGTACTCCACCACTTGATTGGCTTCCCGTTGGACGGGCCGCTGGCATGTACCGCCATAGACGAGAACAAGAGAGTTAAAGCGAAAGTGAAAAAAAAAAAAAAAAGCGGTTTGATTTTGGGGCTGCAGAAAAGATAAGCCAGGTGTTGTTATGCATATACGCTCGGATATAATGTAAAGTTATGGACAATTGATGGCCAAAGTGTCTGTCAACAACAAGCTGTGGACGATAGCGTATACTAATAAAAAGCAGAGCAGGGTCGAAAAAGAGCCGCAGGAGCATCATTGCACGTGGCTTTGACGATGAAGAAAACTTAGAATAGAGTAAGTACGTAGTAGTCAAATTTCGCATTAACATGCCATTCTAATTGAGGCATCCCAAATCTCCTTGGCAACCCCTGGAAACACGGTGCAAGTTGAGAGAGGGAGAGAGGGAGAGACATGCCATGCCACCTCGTCTTTGTCTTTTGTCTCTGTGTGATTGATTGTGTGAGGGAGGTGATTACGCTGCATGTACTAAGTAGCTAGCATCATCCGGGGAGCTTCACTCAGCAAGCCGGGTGTGTCATAAAGGGGAGCTAATAAAGATACGATGCAAGATGGAGGATGGAGCAGAAATATTACAAGATGAGACGCCAGTTAGATACGATACCCAGCCAAGATTTTCCGCCGGTAATGTAATGACTATCGATCTGCGGGACTGTCACTGTGATGGTTACAGTTGGATGCCTCACTGATAATCTCGTCTCGACTCTTTTCTCACCCCTAAACCCCTAGGTGAAATGAATTGGAGAGTTGGGTAATGAAAATATTGGAACAGTGCTACCCAACAAGCTGAAAGGATCAGAGGTTGTGCTTCACAGCTAGCTGCCTCATCCATACATTATCCTATGGTATCCTATGCTCAGCCGTGTGCCTCAACTGAGTCAATTGCAGGTCCATGCATTAGATTGAGTCAGGTTATTGATTGAGAGTCATTTGCTACCCAACTTGTAAAAAACGCGAGACACAGGGCTTGAACTGTAACATATACGTGCAGTAGTATACCTCTAAAGAATTAGCTGGTGTTACCTGGCGATGCACGTAATACCAGATCTGAATGCATAGCGATATGCACAACATAAATTCGCTCCAACATTCTTAGACATAAACATGTCTCAATGTCCACAAACACAAAGGAAACTCCCATCACAATTGGGCGTGTCGAATAACTTGCCCGGTCCACTGAGCTAAGATACCGGTGTCGGGATGACGTTGCTCGCACTGTTGGAACATCTGCCACAGTCAGTTGCACTCAGAGGATAAGGCATCTGATTTGGCTTCTCCACAACCATCACGAGGTGTCATTCTGCAGCCTTTCGAGAGGCTGACAATCAATTAATGCCAACCCAGTAACCTAAGTTAAGTGGTGGCTTGAAGAAAGCCGGCCAGCCTCCCCTCGTCCCGTCCTTTTTTGGTTATTTTTTTTTTTCCACAAAGGCCCCCACCATGAACTAAGAATTTAAAAGTGCATTTTGATCTAACCAAGAAGTAAGGTAGCAGCAAAAAAAAAAAAAAAGAAGCTAATATTAGATACGGTACTGTAAAGTTGCAAGGCTTCATTAACGGTTAAGTTAACCGGTATTGCTAGCGAATTAAATACTCATTAAGTTGACCTCATAAATGTTACCCGACATGTTGGACAATTCCATGGTCGCAGAACCCCTTGATGAGCATCTCAGGGGATGGGATGTTGATCCACAGTGGACTTCTTTGACAGCTGGAGAATAATTGAACTGCGCTGAAAACCCCACCAATTTGCGCCGGGCTTGGGGTGTTCTTTCAGGCGGCTCATCACAGTGCAGACACTGTCCTAACGCCCCGGGCCCCATCCCACCTCATTCATATTGGAGGTCATGGATGGGTTGATGATGGATGGATCCCAGGAGGGAAAAAAAATAAGGGCCTCCACTCTAGTGCTTGAGGTGCCTCTGCTGATGCGACTGACTGCTAAAGAGTCAAAAAGACAGAACCCTGAGGAAACCTACCTAGAGGAACCTGAATGGAAACTTAACGGGAGACCATCCATTCGCCATCCACTGTCACCTCCCCAACCACATCCACATCTAATCCCTTCTCATCATCCTCTCTCTCTCTCGTCTTTGGTTATAGCACCCCGGTCTCCCGTCTCCCGTCCGCCGTTTTCCCGTTCCAGATCATCCATCACGGACATTTTGCTAGGACTGAACTTGTTCCATCTTTTCTTCTCCTACCCCCATCCCCTTTTCTCCGTCTCGACTCGACCTTGCCTTAAACCTCATCATTTATCCTCCTCCTCCTTCCCCTCTCCTCCCCCGATTTTTAGTCGACCTCTCTCTCTCCTCTTTCTCTCTTCCCCCCTCTTGTCTCCCTCCCTTGATTAGGTAGCTACTTATCCGCCATTCGCAATTTGGTTCGTCCAAAACCCTTCAACCCTTACATCGACGAAAAATCTATAACCAAACAAAACCCGACTTTTTTGCACCAACGAGAGACGAGGCCATCGCGCGAATCCAATTCCCCCCTTTCGCGCGACTATTTCTTATTCATTAGTAGTCTTTTTATTAGCTACTTTTGAGACGTCGCTGGTTTCCAGGTGTACCCGCCTATTACCTTGGTTACCTGAAATATCGAACTGCGACCATTAAAGTGACGCTCTGACGTTACTCCGCCACTTTTGCCAAATCTTGAAATATAAGGATTTGGTTCATTCGGCCTCCTTCGTTGTGCTGGCTGTATTTGTTCGCATTTGTCGCCACCGAGGATCTTGCAGTGCATTCATTTTAGCTTCGCGCATTTTGCTTGCCCGAGGCGTCAATTTTGCTTCAGGCACCGATCGCTACATCTGACGGAACAAACTTTTGTGGTCATTAACCCTGAGACGGAACCCCCGAACTTTGTTTCACCCGAATCTTGAGCACTTTATAGACAGCATTTTCTGCGCTTGGTACCTCAACTTCACTCAGCTACACCGCTTTAACGACCGAGACCCACGAGCCAACGATTTGATGCCGCATTTTTAACTTCTTGTTACGCATCCCCGATACCCCTCGCGTCCGCATTCCTGACATCTTGCATACTTTGTACGTGTCAGCTTGATATAGACCCTCAAGAAAAACAAGCAGGTGAAGTCGACTGCTGGGTAAAAACAGCAGCTATTTGCCAAGCTGGATCCAGTCATCACGATGTCGCAGCAACCGCACGATATGGGTTACCTTGATTACGGTACATCAACCAATCGATCCCCGAACTCCAGACAAAATTATGCTACAGCCGGTGGTTTCGCTGGTCTTTCGCTACCTCGCCAGTCTCAACGCCCTTTTGACGCTCCTCTAGGCTCTTCTGCCCTTTACCCTGCCGACAGGATCGGAAGTGGTTACAACCATCGTGGTATGGAAAACATGGCTGGTATGCAGGGATATATGTTGGATAATGGCCAAGCTTGGAACTACAACACAAGTGGAGTCGCTACAGTTAATGGTGCCGTGAATGGCCCTGGACGACAACGAAACGTGAACCGACGAGCCGCTCTCCCTCAGGTACGTGAATATATGCTATAAAAAAAAAAGATGGGACATGACTGACGAGGATAGACTTGGACTGATCAAAGCGGCCTTGGTATTCATGGAAGCCACGGAGGTCTTCAACCCTTTCAAGGAGGCATGCACAACAACCCCATGTCAAATGGTGGCCTCCGCGTTGAGCACCCCGGATCTCACGGTTCCCCCACTGATCTTCGTTCAAACACTTCAGACGCCGACCAGCTTATCCCAACAGCTATTGTGATCAAGAACATCCCTTTTGCCGTTCGAAAAGAGACTCTGGCTTCTATCATGCTCGAAATGCACCTTCCCCAGCCATATGCCTTCAACTATCACTTCGACAATGGTGTTTTCCGAGGTTTGGCTTTTGCGAATTTCCAGTCCGCAGAGGATACCCGCATGGTAATTGAGGCGATGAACGGCATGGATGTCCATGGCCGTAAGTTGCGCGTCGAGTATAAGAAGATGCTCCCAGAAGCTGAGAGGGAGAGGATTGAACGCGAGAAGCGAGAGCGACGAGGTCAGCTCGAGGAGCAGCACCGTGCCCCTATGCTGCATCAGCAAAGCTCTATCCAGTCACTTGGTAGTCTTTCGCAGTCTCAAGCCAGGGGCCCCTCTCATCTCGGCATGCTCGACGCATCTCGCGTTCAGTCTCCCTCACTGACCATGCCAGGTGATGTTGATTTGAACGATCCCCAGACCCTCGAGTTCTACACTGAATTGGTTATGTTCCGTCGTGATGATTCTCGAGAGATTCTCGTTTTCCCTCCTGGCATCGCTCCTGAGCATCGACGATCCATCCACATTCTCGCACACAACATGGGCCTTGAGCATCAGTCTATGGGCGATGGCGAATCGCGACAGCTTACGGTGCTCAAGCGACAGCAGCCGTCACCTACTGCCCACATCCACAACCAGCCAGCCACCAGCCTTGACATGCATAAGCGTGGCCTCAGCCGTGCGGCTACTTTTGATTTTGCCGCAGACCGCGAGACTCGAGCTGCTAGCAGCAACTACTCCCACATGATGGGCCGGCAGGGTCCTACTATCGAGCTTCCCGGAAGCCCGGATGGAAACAGCATCCCTAACAACCTTCGAGCCGCTAAGAGCTTTGCTGATCTACGATCCTTCACCCCCAGTCCTTCTCAAGCCTCTTCTAGCTACCTCGCCCCCTCGGGTATGAACAACATGGGAGGTAACTCGACTGCTCGCTTCGGTGACTACATGGGAGGTGCCATGTCTCCTTCCGGCCACCCCGGCAATTCTGGTACACCCGGACCCAAGAATGATTCTTCTCTTTTGAGCAGCCTCAACAACCTGAACCTGGGCTATGATAATGGCTCCATGCAGAACCAGGCGCGAAGCACTCCTGGCGCTATTGGCAGCCAGCGCCCTGGCAACGGCTCTAAGGGAGCACCTGAGCGACAGCCTCGCGGACCTGAGTGGGAGTCCACTGGCGGATTTGCTGGGCGTCGAGCTAATGGCCACGCCACACGCGGTAGTGGTACGTCTACTGACACCTGGAATGACTGAACATTGGCTAACTCGGGATAGACTCGTCTGACAATGGGGCACGCGTCGGCTCAAGCTCAACCAACGCTTCGCGATATCACTGAAAGTAATTCTCTGCTCAATCCCTTGATGGGTCAAGCTTTGGACGGCCTGGATGTCAGGCGCCGACTATAACTGCGCGTATCATTACGGATTAACGACAATGACAACGACGCATTGATATTTTGCATCGCATTTGCTTTTACGACTTGTAATACCGACATACTTGGGGAAGTGATGGCAGGATTTTCACTTGTCTTGTTGAACCCCATTGCATATAGTTTACGTGGGAACGGTTTTATGACTTTTGAAGATTGTGGGGGGACGACAGTGGCCTAAGGGTGTGTGTGTGTGTGACCGCCTTGATGACAGTTACCGATGAGAGAGAGCATGGGATAGGATATCTGGATAAACAATGATTTCAACACAACTGGGCAACCAAAGATGGAAAGGTCACAAATCAAACGAGAGAACCAACTTATTTGGCAACACGCACGCACGCATAACCTGGAATACCCTCAGCACGTACCCCGACAAGACCTACGACCACTATCACTACCACCACTTGACGATTATGACGCTTTTACGACGTTACGTCTAGACAGCTATACCGGCTTCTCCTCATCAGGCTGTTCAGCGTCAGCAATGGGAGGGGTTGCCTCGGCGACTTACAACCTACTACTATACCCACCATACAACCAAATAATTTCTGTCTAGGCGCTGTTCCTGGCATGACCGCGACGATGAAGACGAACATTGGAGACGCCCGAGTCCGGCTTTTGGACCAAGGGGCACTGAAAGGGGCCAAAGGACGAGTGCGATATGGATGTTTTTTGAGTCAAAGGGCCCCGTTGGAAGGAAAAGAAAAAAGTTACAATATCTGGTTATCTTGCATTGCAGTTGAATTGTCTTGATTCATGGTTCTGTTACAGTTTCTGTTTCTGCTTATTTTTTATTATTATTATGCACGGGATGATGGATGGAGTGATACCACTCTGACCTCACTTGATTAATTCTTGATCTGCCTGGTCGCGGTGACTCAAGGAGAGTTAAAGTTAGAGTTGGGTGTTTGGCTATTGTTGAAAGGGAGAAGTCTGTGGCAGTGTAAGTACACACGAATAAGAGAACGAGCAGAGAGAGCCAAAGAGAGATGAGATGCGCCCTGCTTTGCGTGCGAAGAAGTGTAGTAACTGGTGACGATGTGTTGTGCTTTGGCTTTTGTTTGAATAGATGATTTGTGCTGTGCTGTGCTGCTATATATCACTGGTCTCGATGTGAATGATGCGTTGGCTGAATGTAATTCTTTAAGACCCCACATCATTGTATTCTTATTCAGAGTATCTGCTCATCTTGAAATCTTACTTAACAAGTATCAAAGTTCAACTCGTATGATGCAACTTCTAACGTTTCGCCGAGCATCAAAACAAGACTTGATTATTAAGGCATTTCTACATCACGGGCGTTAATACCTGAAACGATCTAGCCCTTGGCTCTGATAGGACAACCACTTTGAAACCTCATCCACCAACAGCGACGTCATCTCCACTTGTAAGAGCATTGACTGATAGTTGACGTTATCGTTCATCAAGGTCTTTCCCTTATTTATATCTGTTCTCATCTTTTCTTTCATCATGGCTAGCTTCATCTCTTCATATCTACCCTTTGGGAAATCAAAAAACGAAAATATGCCCGCGCCTGAAAAGAATAGACAGTGGACTACCGGCCAGGATGGCCTTGATAAGCTTGCTTTTGGAGAGGGTGAGGTTCCGAAGCCGAAGGAGGGAGAGGTTTTGGTTAAGATTCATGCTGTTGGGTTGAATTATCGTGATACTGAGGGTAAGCTGTCCTTGTATGGTAAAAGACTGAAGAAAAGTGATACTGACGGTTGACAGTTATCAACGGTGATTATAACCACCATGCCTCTATTCAAGATACAGACGCTCTCGTGCCCTGCTCCGACATGTGCGGCACAGTCATTCAGAGCTCTTCACCAAAACTAAAAGTCGGCTCTCGCGTGATGTCAATCTTTAACCAGACCCATCTCACAGGCCAAGTCACCGAAAAAGACATGGCCTCCGGTCTCGGTCTCCCTCTCCCCGGCGTTTTGACAGAATACCGCTGCTTCTCAGCCGATGCTCTCGTCCCTGTACCTGATTATCTCTCCGACGAAGAAGCAGCCTGTCTTCCCATCGCAGCTGTGACAGCTTGGATGTGCATCAACGGTATGCGACCGATGGGCCAACCTGCTGATGGTGGTAAGAAGAAAGAAACTGTCCTTCTTCAGGGCACGGGTGGTGTTGCGATTGCAGGGTTGCAGATTGCTAAAGCTGCTGGGTTAAATGCCATTATTACTTCTTCATCTGACGATAAGCTCGAGCGTGCGAAGAAGGATCTTGGTGCTGATACGGGTATTAACTACCGCACACACTGGGAGTGGCAAGAACCCGTTATGAAAGCCACGCAAAACCACGGCGCGGACATTATCTTTGAGACAGGCGGTGCACGAACACTCCGCAAGTCATTTGACTCTGTTGCTTTTGGGGGGTTGATCAACTGTGTTGGTTACCTCTCCGGAAAGGAAGAAGAGGAGGACATTGGCGGCAAAGTCAGTGTGAACGTGCTCGCTTTACGAAGGAATGTCACGCTAAAGGGGATTTTGAATGGGCCCAAGGATCGGTTTGAGGAGATGGTGGCGTTTTATGAGAAGCATTCTATTCACCCTGTTGTGAGTAAGGTGTTTGGGTTTGAGGAGGCGAATAAGGCGTTGGAGTTTTTGAGTAGTGGGCAGCATTTTGGAAAGGTTGTTGTGAGAGTTTCCAAGAAGGAATAGATAAACCCACACGGATTGTGAGTGAATAGAGACTTGTTATAAGAATGTCGGGTGTGAGTGTGTGTTGTTTGTCTTACGTTACATCAATATCGTGTTCATCCATTTTCGAACTCATTATCGTCTTGGGGTAACACCAGACAAGCCACCGGCCTGCTCCACGCTGAATACCATTCAAGTCGAATGGATGTTGGTTTGATGCCTCATTATAATTACCATTCATTGTATTACGCAGTTGTCCATGAACCCCATGGACCCAAAACTGAGACCTCACTCTGTAATGTATACACTCAGCATCCATCTCTCCACCAATGCATATAAGCCAGTGCCTTTGTTCTATATCATAATTACAAATTCTTTGGAACAACCCGCATATCGGAATCGACCAGGTCCAGCCTGTTGACAAAAGGGGCAAAGATATAATCCTGAATAGGCTTAAGAACAAGAACAACCCGATTGATGCGCCAACCAAGCAGTGGAACCAAAGCTCCGATAAATGCATCCGTGAGAAAGTGATTTGCAGTTGCGACAATAGTAATGAGCATTGCAGTCGGCCAAAGGGGAGCGAAGATACGCATAAATCGATGCGGAGAGAATCGACACATACAAACTGCGAAGAAGAGAGACGTTCCGAAATGCAAACTCGGCATCGCAGCGATAGTTAATTGAAAGCGATTGTTGTTCCAGACATTAGCACCTCCAGCTTTACTGTGCAGAACATCGACGAAGCCATATTCTTGCGGTAGTAATCGTGGAGGTGAACATCGCCAGAGCGTCACAATGACAAAAGCAATAGCGTTATCTACGGCGATTGTACGACGAATGCGTTGGAACGTTGGTGCTGGGAGATATGTGTAGATGTAAATGAGGAAGAGGATGCCGACGCTGATGTGTGAGTAGTAAATCTTTGCGAGGATGGGCATAAGCCATGGCTGTTGTTTCATTATGTATGATTGAAAGCATTGTTCAATATCGAGACCGAAGAATGATTCGAATTTGAGAATTTGAATGGCGTGGTCTCGTGCGCGGTTGAAGATGGCTTCGTTGCCTGCGATGGCTCTGGCTGATACTGCTCGAAGTCCTTGATAGATCCTACTACCATTAGTATATATTCATAAGTTTAGCCAGAGACAAAACGTACCAGTATGTCAAGTTCCAGTACCAAATCTCTATCAAAAAGGGAAAAGCGTTGAAGAAGCGAGATAGAAGAACGAAGAAGATGTTTGGAGCTTTACGGACTGGTCGATCGGGCTGAGGGAGAAGAGTGGGCTTTAGAGGAGGCGAATCAACGTATCGTTGGCCATTTTCGACATCTTCGAGTTGTTCATTGTATATAACTTGAGTGTCTCGTCGTCTGTTGATGAGACATCCTACAGTGAAGGCGAGGACGATGACTGAAGCTGTCAGTAAGTGACACAGTTGGGGAGAGATGTTGACTTACACACTGGTTCGACCACGTTCTTTGAAGCTACCACCATGATTGCAACGAAAAGTATTTCAAGGCAAAAGAAAAGATAATAAATCCAGTTGTATATGATAGAAAGACAAACAAACAAATAGTCTATTATAAAAGAAGGTGGTTTAAACTGCCTGTGGGATCTATCCAGAAAAGGGAAAGAAGGAAGGGACGGAAGGGTTAAAAGAGAAAAGACAGAAACAAGACAAAGTCCTACCTTGTATATAGGTAGATAATAAAAGAACAAATGCAAGCCAAGTCAAGTATTAGTAGCACAGACAAGGGAACTCATTGGAGGCCACGAAACAGGGAATAAAGCACAAGACACAACAACAACAACAACAACAAAAGTATTGCATGTCACTGCCATCGGGGAATAGGAGGAGAAATACCGATGCTACTCTAGACACACCAGGCGCTTGGCCATAATGAGATATTGGTGTTATGCATGTTCTCTCAAGTTGGGTTATGTTCTATGGATGTCTCAAGACTTCACATGCATGAAGATATCCCTGTTCTCACAGTCAGCAACGTCTGATGAAAACCCACGCTCTAAATCTGTGGATACTATCGTCCAAGTCCTCTTCATCCGCGGATGCCGTCGGACTTTATCAGCTTCAATTCGACCAAATATGCAATCATCTCAAGACTAACACTCCCAAGCCTCTCAATAGCCTTATCTCACTATAGTCTTCATGTCAAACGTGTTACAGTGGCTTGGCTAGAGAGGTAAGGTAAGCTCACCTCAGCATCCATGCTCCAATAAGAGGTTACATACCACAGTGCAATAAGCTTAACCAGCATAACTGTATTTATTTCCAGTATATTACCTTTGAAGCTTAACGTGTCCAAACGCCAATCTTGTGCTTGCAGTGACTAGTCCAATTCTCCAGCGGCACAATCCTCCCAAACGTGACGTGTTACCAAGTGTGAATATGCACGCAAATCACCTCGAGTGTTACAGCTGCGGCTGAGATACTGAACAAGACGAAAAGCCATTTGGTTCAAAGAGTGCCATTGGAAGTAGTGAAATTACAATCGTTACTTTTCTGCACTACTGTTGTGAAAAAAAGCTTGTTTTCTCTCTCCAATTTCCTCTTTTTGACGTCAAGAGAACATCATGGTTGTGAGATATCAAAGTGATTTCCTGTTTGGGTGTAGAAGCTCCGTTTGAGATAAATCCCGGCGGCTCGGTCTCGAATATCACCCCGACACTCAACGCTCCGTGATCCGAATTCCGGAATGCGCGGAGGCTTTTGGCCAGAGCTTCACTTCCTGGATAAGTTTAAGAAATGGGGTTGTTGTGAAGAGACCGAGGTATATGGAGTAAACTGGGAACTGTTGGGTCAGTTTGGAGGTTGCGAGCTTGATATGATCTGACATGGCACGACTAACACGCATAAGTCGCTATGATCTCATCACTAACATATGTTCTACTCATAGACAAACAGGTTCACTTTTGTTCAACAGAAATTATATATGTCCTACCGGTAATCTGAGATCCCGCGTTTTCTAACTGACCGTCTCAGCCATGGCACATGTCGGTTAAAATAGCATCTGGGTTAAGATTCCTTGTAGCAGCATCACATCGAATCACAGATCCCGTACCTCAAGTTACCCCTTTTCCTAGGGCTGATTTGACACACGTTAAAAAAAAGCTTGTCTGATCTTAAATGTCACTTGACTACCAAAACATGCCGCTTATCATCCCTATTTCTATCCGTAGGATCCGAAGTTAACAGGGATCGTTAGCTATATTCATCCCTACAGGATCATGAGTAGCAGAAGCGACATAAATATTGATTGGGTACACTGTTTGTGTACTGACGAGTCAATCATAAATATCTGCTCGGACCTTGATATGCTTCATGCCCCCTCCTCGATGCATCATCATAAGATCCAACAGTGCACAGTCGACTATCTCAAACTTCACTCAACCCTCACATCAATAAGACAGAGATCATTACAGTATCGGTATCACTCAAACATTAAATTATCAAAACTAGACAAAAGAGGAAGAAGAACAAGACGTCGTCTTCTTTCTCCCCCATTCGTCATTCCTCAACCATCCCATGGCACCATCCATCCTGTTCCCTCCCCCTTTCTCCGGGGTATCATAGCATTTCCATCCCAAATAAAGAAGTGAAATGATTTGAAATGAACTAAAATAAAAAGTGATAAAAACGAGCCAAAGCACCAAAGTAGTACCGATTACCTCCAATGCTTTGTTGTAAAACGTTTCGCACGCCCGCAACATGATCCCAAATCAGGTCGGCAAAAACATTACCATGACCCGAGGCCGTAAACATCTGTAACTTCCTGATAATGCACATGTATCTTGTATCTTTTTTTGTTGTATTCACAAACCGTGAATGCTTCCGAAATGCTCCCTTCCCAGCGTCATGTACACCGTTGCAGCCGCAACTTCTAGCCCACGACAAAGGTTTGCGTTTCCGCAGACCACTTCGTTAGACAATTCGAAACGTTGATTGCCGAGGTCATTAGCAACCACATTCCTCCACAGGTTCTATGTTGCTATACACACATAGCCAGCCCTCAATTACTCGTATCGTCGAGGGGCACCAAATGTGTCAAGCACATGCTCGGATGTTCGAATAATCCATTCAAGCTTGGCTCTCTCGAGGTTGGCCAGGAAAGGATCCGTAGGGAAGCCATCCTGGATGCCGCCGATGAGAGGCTGGATACGTCCAATCAGGAGCTGCATGGTCTGGGTCGTACTCTTGATCACATCGCGAGCACCCTGTTGTTCCCATTCCTGTAAAACGTTAGTTGAGATTCATCATCGATAACAAAATGTGGACTTACAAAAGCAGGAAGGTTTTCAGCAAAGGCTCGGAGAGCCATTTCAATCCATTCGACTTCCTCCTTGAGACGAGCATTGGGCTTCAGATCCTTGGAGATTGTGGCAATAACAACAAGCAACATCAAGGGTGGGAGGTTCTCGAACTTGGAGGGAGGGAAGCGACTGAGGCAACGACGGAAGATCTCTTCCTCACGTCCACTCTGAATCCACTGGATCATGGCGTCCTGGTAACGACCCTCTTGGATGGCCTGCTCAACAATTCTGATGCGCTGCATCAAGTCGTGATCAGCCTCGGGCTCTGTCTGGTTACGCTGGCTAGCGTAGGCACCAGCAAGAGCGCTGACGCTGGACGCAGGAGCGACGTAGTCGGATGCCTGTTGCGAAGCCTGGGGGCTGTTCACTTGCTGAGAACCACGGAGGTACTGGGGGCTGCCCATGTACTGCTGGGCCTGGCTGGCAGCCTGGCTAGGGGCTTGGCTCGGGTGGTAGCTACCAGCGTGGCTGGCCTGAGGATGGTGCTGGCTGGAGGTAGCATAGCCGTGATGGGGCATGGTCTGGCCATGACCGACGTTCTGGGGAATTCCAGGAAGTTCATGAACAGGCTGTTGCTTGAACTTGAGGAAGTCGGCCTGGAGCGCGGCCTGAGAGGCCGACATGGTGGTGACCATCTCCGAAAGACGAGTGACGTGAGACAAAAGCTGGTCAATCTTGGCGGTGTCAGAAGCATGCTGAGCCTTCATGTACTCAAACTGATCGTGATATTGCTGGTGAAGCTCGCCTGCGACACGCTGCGAAGCCTGAGTCGCAATGTTAGTGAAAGTCGGGGTGAGTCGCTGAGTTAATGTCACGAGAACTTCCTGCTGCACGCTTGTAGCAACTGAGTTTCCAACACGGTCGGAGATGGCCTTGATGAAATCGCCAGAGCGGAGAGATCTGTTGAGCGCATGAGGAAGAGAGCTCTGAATTTCCTTCTGCACCGACGAAGTAAGATGAGGCTGCAGCTTGTTGTCAAGAAGGTCGGTTACTGCGGCGCCCGCCTTGTCGCCGATGGCGGGAATGACGAGCTCAGTGAACTGGTGGTGGATCAGAGCCTCCAGGACCTTCTGAGTGTTTTCGTTAAGCACCTCCGAAACCATATCAAGGAGTTTGAGCTGGTGCTGGTTGAAGTTCTCGTCACGTACGCGGATATCATCGTCAATCTTGCCGTGAAGGTTCTTGAACGATGACTTGAGGGTCTCGCTGACACTCACGTTCAAACGCGACTCGAGTCCAGAGATTGCGGAATCCAAAGCCTCACTAGAGACAGCAGGTGCGGCGGCGTTGTTCGCGCTCTTGGCATCCTTATTGCCAGCACGAGGTGCAGCCCCGTTAGTAGCTGCTTCACCCTGGTTGGCAGCATTCTTCTTCTTCCGCGACTTTCGCTCAGGCTTCTCGGATTGAGACTCTTTGGCGGATTGGACAGGCGTTTCAGCCTCCTTCGGCTCACTCTTGGCCTTGGCTGGAGTGGCTGATTCGGGTCCACGCTGGCTAGACTCGGCCTGGGCTCCTGGGATGGGCTGAACGTTCTCCTTGTTCGAACCGCGGTTAACGACACGGACAACAGTGTCTCCATTGCTGGCTGGGGTAGGCGTCTCAGCGGGCTGAGGAGCCTTGAGCTTCGAAACAGTGACAACACCTTGGGCGACAGCATCAACACCGTCGAGGACCTTGTTGTCCTTGGACCATCCGAGCTCGGTCTGCTTGACAAGGAGGCAAGCGACACCCTTGGAGTGCATGGCGTACAGCTCAAAGAGAGTGGGTTCGTCGGGATCTTGAACCATGGCAGGGGTACCAAGAATGTCAAGACTTCGCAGAATTCCCCGGTTGGCGAACGAGTACTCACGTACACCACTAATGACAGCGGTACTATCCGGCTGGGGGATGGAAGAGTCCTGAGCAACAAGTCGCTGGATATACTCGGCCTGTGATACACTCTTGAGGTTGTACTTAGGTGCCGACAGATGCGCAAAGTAGATCGAGTTTCGCGTGGGGTGGCCAATGACAATCATGCCAGTGGCTGAGTGGTACATGACACTACAGACTGCGTCTGACTCCTTGCTGTGGGGAAGGTTGAACTCCTGCACGGGCTTACCGAGAGCAAGATCCCACAGCTGCAGTGTGTGGTTCTGCTTCATTCCAACAACCATGTATCGAAGAGCGCATCGCTTCTGGTAAGGTCGCTGCTTGTCGAGGAGAAGAACCGAAGTGGGCCAAGCCTTCTCTCCCTCAGGCGTGGTAGCGAGAGTCATCAAAGGCTCCTTGACCTCGAGGTTGGTCTCCGCGGGCATAGGAGCACGCGGGTCAGAGCCCTCCTTGACAGCGGTTAGGTCTCGAACATCCCAGAACTTGACCCGACCAGACTTGTCAAGAGAGACGATGACTGAGTCGTCCTGACTGAAGGTGAAGTCCTTGCCGGCCTTACCAGTGTTGATCTTCAGAGAGCACTGCTTGGCAAGGGTTTCCGTGTCGACAACGCGGTCGTGGCCAGGCTTGAACAGGTTGTTCTGTAGGATGTATGAAGGCCAGATGAGGTTGATAGACTTGCCGCGACCGACAGCAAAGTACTCGGGATGGATTGTGGAGGTACGGGCACGGGTCTTGAGAACACCACCAGGGGCATCACCCTCCTGGGAGCTCATAGGAGGAAGAGCAAAACCATACTGCTCCATGTGAGCATCTTCAATGTGATCCTTGTCACCGTCACGAATCTGAACCCAGTAGACGGTGCCGCTAATGCCAGTGCCGATGATGGCTTCGCGGTGAGCGCCGTCGTGGTCAGAAGGTGTAACAGACATGGCAACATTAAAGATACGATCCTTGGTGTCGGTGAAGATCTTGGCGTCCTTGCCATCCTCCTGTCGAATAACACGCAGACCACCCTGCTTGGACATGCCGTAAGCCATATAGTTCTCGGTAGCCGTGTACAGGTTGCGATCAATCTGATCAAACTCCTTCTTGAGTCGAGCGATGTCCATGATGGTCTCGTCGCGGAACAAGGGTCGTGGTTCGGTACCCTCCTCCTGAAGAGTGATGGAGATCCAAGGCTTCATGGGGAAGTTAAAGACCTTAACAGGAGAAGTCTCCTTCTCTTCAATGACAACGATCTCATCCTGGTCGGCGCTCTCCCAGCTCTCAGCAACACCCTGAGCGGCCTCGTCAACAATATCGCGAACGGTCTCGGCGACGTCGTGTGGAAGGGCGTCCTCGAGAAGTCCCTCATTCTCACTGCGGTCAAGCTCAGCTTGGATAGCCTGGGCGGCAATGTGAGCGCTGTCCTCGAATTCCTTCTCAGACTTTGCATTGAGCATATCGTCAAGGTCCTCGGCGATTTCAGCCTGGGCCCGTTCGTGCTCCGCGCGCTCAAGCGCTTCCCGGGCGTCATGATCAGCCTGCTCGGCAATATCCTCGATGGCCTCTGCGACGGTCTCCTTGGCGGTCGAATTGTAGTTGTCGAATTCGGATGTCGGAGGAGTACCCTGCTTCACTGATGGGTGAGACTGCAGAGACGCGGTTCGGGTTGCCTTGCGACGGATCTGATGAGGCGAGGTAGGGAGAGCAGCTCGGTCACTGCCAGCGCCGACTGATTGGTCATGGCGGTGGGAGTGATAGGAATGATGAGAATGCTGCGAAGCAGCTGGCGAGTCCTTCTTCAGAATTTGGAAAGGAAGGGCAGTTGGCGACTGAGCAGTGTGGCTATGGCTCTGGCTATGAGGAGACGACTGAGCAAGGTTTCCCAAAAGTTGCTGGAAAAGAGCCGAGGTATCAGTCTGATGCTCCTGAGTGGCAGGGTGGTAGGACTCGGATGCATTCGAAGGCGCGTGCGACCCCGCGTAGGAATCGATCGGGCGATGCTGTTGATTCGAGTACTGGCTGCCATGGCCATGCTGCTGCGGGTACTGCTGCTGATAACTACCAGAGTAGCGGGCAGGTTCGGACGGAGCAAGGTCGGGAGACTGAGGCGTAAGGTTGTTGGAACGCGTGGTCTCAGTCAGAGCCGACTGTTGCTGGTCGCCCTGGCTAGGCTTGGGGCGGTTCAACAGGTTGAGCAGATACGAGCGCGTATCGGCAGGGGGAGAACCATTGCCAAAAGCTTGCTGAGGGTGCGGCTGGGGCTGCTTGGGCTCTTCTGGCTCATGGGCGCCGCGCATAAGGGCGGCCAAGAGACCGGTCGGGTCAGCAGAGGAAGGAGCAGGCTGGTGAATTTGAGCTGGAAGAGGACTCTGAATGATACCTCGACCCTGCTGATGCTGGGCATGCTGGAATTGATTGAACTGATGGAGCTGATGGTCCGACAGCTGCTGATGATGCTGCTGAGGAGAATCGCGTTCATGCTGCTCTGGAGGTTGCTGTGTCTGCTGCTGACCATGACCAAGAGCACGAGCCTGGGCGGCTTGACTCTGCAACTGAGAACCACCTGAGCCACTGAACTTGAGCAAGTTCAGCAGGTTAGCGGTGCGATCCGAATTATTGGAAGGCATGCTCATGTTGTTGACAGGCGGCGTGGGCGCCGGAGGCATGTCGAGATTGTCCATGGCGACAAGCCTGGGGGTAGCGGTTGCGGTTGCGGACTCGAGAAGAGCTACCGCGATATTGTTGTGGTTTTTGAATGTGGATGATTCAGAGACTACACAAGAAAAGCGACCAAAGGGAAGCGGAGGCGGGACGAAAGCAAAGCAAACGGGCCGAACAGATTCCGAGAGGACGCCAAGAGGAAGGATGAAAGGGGACGACGAGGGAGAGAAAAAGAAGAAAAAAAGAGCAAGATGATAGAATGGAAGAGAGAAGATGCGATTCTATCTTTTAATCTTTTTTTCAATGATAAGATGAAGTTGAAGGTGAAAAAAGGTGGTTGACGTGGGGGAAAAAAACAAAAGTCGCGAACCGACGATGATGATGACGGTGAAGTAAGGCAATGAGCAAATCAGTGGCTGGTAGCGGTGGCAGTAGCAGTAGCGGTAACGGCAGTGCCGCAGTGGTACGGTACCTCGATCTAGCTGATGAGAGCTCGAGTTTGTGTGGAAAAGCAACCAAGGTGATCCCCAGCCATTATCTGTGCACCTTTGCTAGTGTTTGAGGCGGCCTCAGGAAATACCTTTGCGCAATGAGTTTTGTCTCCAGTGGTCGATTGATGATGAAATTGGTAGAAAACTGCTCATGCACCAACCAGCTGATAGATAGCAGCCCAAGAGTTGCTTGTATGTTGCCAGTGCAGAAGCCCACGTTGCCCAATGCTACAAGCAGTGCAATCCAATGTAAGGGAATGGAGACGGGATGGATGGGGATGGATGTTTCCACCTCACTATTCCCCGATTGCAAGGTAACGCACAGAGCTAAGGTACCTGGAGGGAGTGTAGGAGTGACGTGGTTAATTGGGGCTGGTTGGTTTGTTCTCTGTGTGTTGTATTTGCTGGTACCTCAAATTGTCGAGATGATATCGGATGATGCCGTTGACAGTATGAATTATTAGACGAAAAAGCAAAAGATACTGAACCTGTCCTTTCTTCTGAGAATTTTAACATGTAATCGTTAATGGCTTTGGATCTCAAAAGTGGCTGATGCAGTGTAAAGCTCTTAGCTGTGATACATGGATATGTGTGAGTGAACCAGTTCGGCAAGGCAAGGTATTGGTCGCATAGCGCCCAGACTGCCAGCTGTCAAGTCACCGCCTCTTCAAGTTCTATTGGACAAGGCAATGATTCCAGATCTCAAGATTCAAGACATTATACATTATTGGTGACTCATTCTCGAGAAAAGCAGCCCGAAAATTGATTCGAGCCTGAAAGAACTGAGTGACCCTGGCTTTTGCATATGCAGGCAGCTGCAGGCCAAACTGTTGATGCTGTCTGAGTCCCCAACATTTGTTGAAGAATTTCTGAGACCAGCCTTGCTTTTCATTTTCGAGTCGATGTCCTTGAGATCTTCGATGCCTCGACTTGAAATTACATAATCATGAATCTGATAATTCCAGAAGCGCAATAAACTTCAGGTTCATGTTTTTTTTTGGTTCGCAAATTGTCGTTATTCCCACTAGGGGCTTACGATTTTATAATTCGGAAACCTAATCAAGACTTCAATGAAGACTTAGACGGTGACAGAAGAAATAGTTAATTGGCTTAGAAAATAATTAAAGTTATTTAGAGTTTTTATTTTCTTAATATATTTCTATATACTTTTATTATTTTATATATTTTTATCCTAAATTGATATTGATATTTTAATCATCTTATGTTACTGTCTATTTCTTCTGTCACGTTGGGGTCGTCTCGGACTTGATGATTGCATTGAGTAGCCAGAAAACGGTTTGCAATCATCTAATTGCTTATTTTTTGTTGAGTTGTTTGACTGTCGATTGCAAAAGTATAGGTGGATATTAAATGTCAAGTTTGATATTGATTCCCTCGATGCTTCCACAGAGCATAAGCACGAGGTTGATTGCCTGCGAATAAGCGCCTAGCCTTAAGCAACTCGATCCAAATCAGAGGTAAAAAAAAAATCAACCTCAAATTCTTCACTTTCAATCAAATATCTCATAACAAACACAAGAGAAAACATCACTAAAATCGAATTCTTAGCCATCAGTTTAGTAGCCAATCCCATGATATCAATACCTAACCCAGAGCCTCAACACACACTAAACCCAATACAGCATCACCCCCATTCTCACCCTCCAAAACGACGTAACACCTTAATAAACCGCCACCAAATCCTGTGCTCGAGTCGAGTCCAGTCTTCAACAACTCCATCCCCCCATGCGCCCGCGCGCAGTCGCAATAACATAACATTCACTCTCTCAAGACAAATCAATCATTTACCTCGCATGCTAGTTGCATAATATCGCCCAGCATGTTTTGTCTTCGCAGGTAAATTTCCACCTTCAGATTCACTCTTTCAATGACTAACTCCTATCCCAGTTGGCTTCCTCTCCTCTTCATCCCAACCAACGCCTCGCCCGCATTTATATTCCTCTTCTTCATCTGCACCTACTTCCTCAACCGACCATGCGTGTACTGCTCCATCCTCCTGCTTATTCTCTTCCTGACCTCTTGCAACTGGTCCGACCGATGTTTCTTCGACTTTGGCAGTAACTGGTTCCTCCCGCGCCCGACAACACCCTCGGAGGAGATGACGTTCAATTCGACTGCCCTTGAAATGGCCAACACTACTGTCGCGGCGATTATTAAATCTGCCAGTGATGATCTAACGGCTAGAAGGGCTGAGTGGTCCGGTCTGGGGATCGAGTGGCTTAGGAATTTGCTGGGGAAGAGGGAGTGGAGGATCGATTGTATGGATATCTACATTCGGCTATGAATTGCCTTGTGAGTCCAGGGGAGGATTGATTATACGTGGCTTAATGAGATATATATTCCGGGACACGCCAAGTATTAAATACCTACTTGGTAGACCCTATCCGAGCATATCATAATTCAGCGCTAGATCGCATTGTTAGTTCACAAACAATCACAGTGATCAAGAATCCTATAAGCATAACGTGTCTATTCTCATCATATTGACTAAGAAAGTCCCCATAACAGGTTCCAATTATGTACCCTTCATGCATCATTCAAACTATCATCGCAACAAAACCACATGTGTATTCCTCATTTTCATCAAAAACGAATGCGTCCTAGGTATATCCTTCATATCAACTTACATCAAGGCATATAAAGCATAGCATCGCTTGCAAATCCCTAAAGCTCATCAGCCTCCTCCAAGTGCTCCGCGGCCTGCTCGGGGGCTTCCTCGTTAGAGCCCAAAGCCTCCGGGGCGGCGGACTCGGAAGTGGCCTCGACGCTGGGTTCCGCATCATCAGCCTGCTCGACGTCATTAAGGGAGTCTTCATCCAGCGATACAGTCTCCTGAGCAGGTTCCTCTTCTTCCTTCACGGACTCGACCTCTTCAGATGGAAGTATGGTCTCCTCCGTAGGCAATGTCTCCTCCACGGATGCCTCCTCGTCGACGGGGGCGTCCGCGGCCACAATGGTATCCTCTGCTTCGGGTGCAACACTCTCCTCGAACTGCTCTTCCTCAACAGCGTCCGTAGCTTGTGTCTCCTGAGATGGAATGTCAGTCGCATACTCGGTAATCTTGACTGTAGCAGTCTCAACAGCTGTGACTGTCTCGACGATGCGAACAATACGCTCCTCGCAAGTGGGTTGCTTCTCGGTCTCAGAAGTCTCAGCAGAGGGGCCAGCGTCCAATTCTCGAAGTCCCTCCTCGGCAGCATTGTATCCGTTGGAAGGTGCTGAACAGGAAGCGCATGGGTCAACAGATCCAGTTGAAGAACCATCGGCGCTAGGGTAAGAGTTGCCGATAGCAATCTGGTCGTTGATGGCCTGCTCCCCTTCAATGACATCGTTCTCGACAGGAGTGTCTTCGACAACAATGCTCTCCTCGGGATGATCAGCCTCAACACTTATCTCCTCCTCAACAACAGGATCCGCAGAAGCAGCAATCTGCTTCGCTGGCTCGGTGGCCTGTATGCTGATGGCTTGCGTTACTGTCACTGTAGGCACTTCCACATTCCTAACAACAGTCTGGAACATCCTGGGATCCTGTTGGGGTCCAGGACCACCACGGATAGCCAAGAGTAGAATGAGAACACTCAGCAAGCCGATCAAGATGTTCTTCTTATCTTGCATGACTACACGAGCGGACTCGGCGAGTAGCTCTGGAAGAGTAGCGCTCTTCATTGCTTGGCGACGTTCCTCGGCGGTGGGTGCTCGAGGAGCAGCACGTGTATAATCGGGAGCATGGCTGCCGGCAGAGGAGTGGCTTCGCTCAGCGTAGTGTTGCTCGTGGTGCTGTGGTCGTTGCTCATGGAAGGACCGCTGGGATTCTTGGTGGTGCTGTTCAGGACCGGAAGGGGTGTCACCATAAATCTCTCTGAGCCTCTCCTCATCTCTCCTCAAGCGCTCAGCCTCCTCATCCTTTGAGTCGGCGGGATACTCGGGAGCGATAGATGACTCTTCAGCCTCCAGGTGGGTATCTTCAAGGTGAGAAGGTTCAGGAGTAGGCTCGGCGCTTCGTGCTTCCTCTGCCAGACTCCTCTCACGCTCTTCTTGGAGATGATCATCGATATCCTTCTCAAGCTCATCAAAAGATCGACTCTCCTCGATGTCGGGGTCCACAGCGAAAGATTTCTCGGCATCGGGGGTGGGGTCTTTGATGGACTCCTTGGTGATGTCGGCAGAGTGCTCGTCTACAGGTTGAGTATCGTTTCCAATGTGGCTTTCGTCGTGATCCTTGGTAGTATCGTGGACAGATGCTTCTCGACCCTCCGAGACATCATGAAGAGATTCTTCATGATGAGAAGGTTCGTGGTGGGAGGGTTCGTGAAGGGAGGGTTCATGAAGGGAGGGTTCATGAAGTGACTCATCGTGTACCGACTTGGCACGTACTGACTCTGCGTGAAGCGACTTGTCGTAATGCGACTCCTCATGGTGAGATACATCACGTCGAGAAGTATCGTGCTCCTCCATACGTGACTTTCCTTCACTCATATGGCTGATATCCGCAACATGGTTGCGAGACTCTCCTCGTCTCCTTGACAAGCGTCCTCGCTCCCTCTCCTCAAACTCTCGATGCTCCTCGTCCAACCTGATATATCTTTCCTCCTCTTCAGCCTCCCTCATAGCCAACTCCCTCTCCTGGTCAGCCTCCAGAGACACAAGCTCATGTTGCGATACGGCGTCAACAAGAGGTTCGATCTCAACGTCAACACGCTCCATCTCCTTCCAACAAGCTTCCCAGGCACCACCGCGGATCAAACCATTGCTAGCATATACCTTGACACGGAAGACCTTGGCACGACCGAGAGACTCGTAGTTGATATCTGATTTACATGTCTTGCACCAGTGTGTAGGTTGTGGCTGAGAACGACGACTTGATCGACGCTTATCGTATCCTTCATCCTCATAGTCCTCTTCCTCACTGTCTGACTCTGAGTCCTCTATTGTCATCTCATTGGAGGGCCCAAGGTAATGACCACACTCGAGGATACGAGCACGTCGCCTCATGGGAAGTTCAAGCGCCTCCAACAGCCTCTCCTCAAGAACCTCGTAGTCGTTTTGAGGGTGAGGCAGCAGGATACCACGCTCGACAGTTGTATCGCCCATGCGATCTTGTAATAATCTCCAGGCGTCACGAATAGCCTTGCACTCCTTGCTCAGATCATCGGCCTCTGCATTCTCTAGCACGTCACCCCAGGGCCACCGGAGTGGAAGTAATGTGACGTGAAGAAGAACTAGAGGGGGCGTAGATCTCTTGAAGCGAGGCGGTGTCTTCTTAGGTGAGTACTGCTCCGAAAAGCGAGGAGAACCAAGTCGAGATAGAGGTGCTCTTCGACTTGATCGAGGAGAACCAATTGTTGAACCTGGAGGCGATGACATCTGCATGGCCTTGACAGAAGAAGGTGAACGGAACACCGGCCGAGGATTCCCTCGAATAGTAGGGATGAAGTCTTCCTCTTCCCTGTCATACTCTGAGAAACCGGAAATACCAGAAACACCCGAGACACGAGGCGACCTGGTCATCTGTGACATAGCATCCTGAGCTTTTCTGTTATCAGTCTCCGAGACAGATCCCATTGAGCTACGAGGACTTCGGTCACTAAAAACGTCGTCTTCGTGCTCGTGGTGGGAGCTGTTCTCAGCGGCCTCGTCTACACCGCCTCTCATACCAGCAGTTGACATTTTTGTGCCGGATTTTCGAGTACTGACCGACTCCGAGTGAGAGATATAACCTATGTCGTCCCCGTTGTAGCTATTCAAAGACTCCTGCTTCTCGTGGCTATCAATTTGTGAAGCGATGTCACGAGCGACCTCTTTGATAGCTTCGGAGCGACCAGAGTGTCGACGGCTCGAGTATTCAGATCCCGAAGAACCAGAGGACTCACGTCGAGAACCTGAGCGATCTGACTCGGTCTCAGAAAAGTGCCTCTCCTCGTTATTTTCAGCAGCTTCTTCGGCCTCAGCTTCAGCGGACTTGGCTTTGTCTTCAACGGGTTCGTCCTCTTTAGGATCTTGAGCGGTGGAGTCTTCGGTAGGAATGTTCTCTGTGGGGATATCTGCAGAAGGGGTGTCCTCAGTGGTAGTGACGTCTTCGACAGGGGTAGGTTCCTCGTCTTTATCTTTTGTATCGTCTAACGAGGGCTCTGCAGCTGTTGTATCGGCTTCGGCTTCAGCTTCTGCTTCAGCTTCTGCTTGTACTGTCTCGACCTCTTCTGGTTCTGTTGCTGGCTCCTCGATTGGCTCCTCTGGCTTTTCGTCAGTGTCGATTTGAGCTCCAGCTTCCTCCTTTGGTTCAGCTTCAGGCTCTGATTCGACCTCTGATTCAGCCTCCGACTCGGATGCCTCTTGATCAGATTGTGCCTCCTCTTTCGTCTCTTCTGGTGTTATTGTAGATTTATCTTCTTCTTTAGGTTCTTCTTCAGCTTCGACCGTAGGCTCAGCCTTTGCTTCAGTTGGTTTGTCGGTGTAGTTTGTCGTATCAATATCGTTATCAAGCTCTTTGGCAGAATCGTTCTTTGTGTCGTGGTCTGTTTCCACTTCCACCTTTGGCTCCTCGGGGGCCTTTGTATCGTTATCGTCCATAGGATCGCTCAAGCAAGATGGATCAACGTGAATCTCAAAATCGAGGTCCTCAGCCCTATTACGTCGGGGCATCTGAGGGTGAAGCAGCGGTCAGTGGGTGGCTTATCTTTTCGTATGTGTGCCTTGAGTATTTGCAGTGACACACACACGATAAAAAGAAAAGGGGGGATATGGAAGCGAGGAAGGAAGAAAAGAGGTCAAAGGGTCTTCCTGGAATCGTGCAGATATTAGTCTAGAGGTATCCCCAGACGCTGGGCTTGTGTGGCAGCGGTTGGTTGGTCGAGGACGTTGGGACAGGCCCCGGCCTTTGTTTACATTTGTTGCTGGGTCGACGACGTTTGTGGCCGTTGATCCCTGAGCGTGATGGATGACGAGACAACGGCCATATTTGCAAACGGAAAGTGGCTGCTTTTCATGATTGAAATGGTCAATGATGATGGTGTTTGATGTGTTCAGTTTCCCTTGTCTTTGTTAATTGAAGTATAGCTCTTTTTTTGCTGGTATTTTATCCCCCGTGAAAGCAATCCATAGGTCTTAGCTCTCCCTGTCAGCTAATGGGCAAACATGCGTGATGTCATTCCATTGGACCACACTGGTATCCAGCCAAATCGACTACTGAGATGCCCAGCAACGACCAAACCCTTGCTGTTGGGGTTTATCTGCAACATTATCACATCAGACCAGAATTAGGTGATCTCCTTGTCTTTTACCATCGTCTCACTCTCGTTACTCGAGCCTTTTTCAGCAAATGGTTACCCCAACACCAAGTTTAGGGTAACCTCCACTCCCAGGAACGGGCCGTCGGGTCTAGGTGTGTTTCACTTGCATAGATTGCCGCATTCCTCGACAACCACAATAAATACAACAGATTCTTGTGTTCCTCTGTACAATTTCCACTTTCTTATAGTTACCGGAGGTTCGCTGCTCGGAAACAGTGCCGAGGAGTGTGATACAAAGTCGACACAGCATCGACGTAAAGCAACCATGAATTATACCTATGGAGAATAAGTAGGATACATTCTCAAAGTTAGCAACTGACAGTCCAATCTCTACGTAAACAAACAGATTGCCTATATAGCACTGAGCAATACTTGCTTAGCAATTAATACCCTTCTACACCCGTACCGCCATAAAGAGTACGAATCTCAAAGCAGTTGCCCTCCCTATGCAGACCCTCTGTGTCAACTTTGCCTAAGTGCGTTTGCCAAACTGGAGTCCAACGCGATTCGTCACCCCCAAGGTCCCTCCACACACGCATTTGCATTATCTCCGTCGTTGCATAGATCGAAAACTCTGTAAGACATAATGGACACATGCCATCTGCCTGACGCTTATAGTTTTTGAAAGCTGTCTCAAGGCACAAGAAGAATGGTTCACTGGGCCCTTCGTCATACAGTGATTCTAATCCGAAATACACTTTTGCATTATCAGATAACCAACTTTCAAAATTCCGCTTGCAATTCTGGCGGTCAAGGAACTCCTTCCAATCTAAGTCGGAGAATTTCTGATGCCTGCAGGGTCCAAAGCGGCCGAGTTCTTCCAGTATTACTGTTCCGCCTTCCCAGGGATTGGTATATGTCCATTGGTTGAAAAGAAGATATCGGCCAGAAACGAGTTTAGGACGAGATTCAAAATGGCCTACGGCTCCGTATTTCTCCAACGGGTGCATTTCTAAGCCTGGTGAGAAATCAGCGTGATACGGCTTCAGGAGAGTCTTGAGATATGTCTTCTGCTGACGGGTTTTGTTCTCCAAGCGGTTGTACTTGAGGCTCATCTGAACATGCTTGTGCTGTATCAACAAAGCTCCCTGTCTAAACAGCTCAAGCTTAACCCTATCCCATCCAGGTTGAAAATAGTAGGGTGGGTTTTTGGGTTGCGGGGGGAGGTCTTCTACTTGAAACACCCGGAATCTTTGCCTTGGGCCACAAAGCCAGATATCAGGGAAATCTCTGACGACAAGAACCCAATAGTTCCGTCGCTCTCTCTTTGACAGCTGAGGGAAAGGGACTCTCGTATGCTCTAATAATCTTTTTATGCTATGGCATGTTGTTAGAAGACACAACCGACTGCTGGCGGGGAGGTATGCGTTGATGATGAGCAGAATATCGACTGGTAGTTTGAGAAACAAAGATTCCGGATTGTCCTTTGGTGGTGAGGCCGGAGAAGTGTTGTCAAATATCCAGCGGTATAACAAATTCTGGATTTGAGCCATCTTGAAAGATGAGTCCTTGGCTCGAGATTAAAGCCGGAGGTTTCGCGTGTGTGTTCGTTCAGTGGACAGATGTATGTGTTGGTACAGAGAGGGGAAAGATGACAGCGCCATTCACTCTTACTTATTGGAATCCATTGTCTTTTGTGAGTGTTCATTATTAAAAAGAAAGTAAATAACAAATACTGCTCTTCGATTCAGCGAAGAAAGCCTTAAGGTTGAGAATTTTGAAGTTTAAGCAAAATAAAGATACAGGAGGCGCCAAAGTTGAGTGAATGATATCAAATCATACAGGCACGTTTCTCAATTGCTCATATGAGAACACCTAGACATTCCAGGTCCAGCCATATTTCTCGTGTGTTTTTCGTAGGACCTGAATAGCTTTGTCATAGGCACGATGCTTGACTTCACGCTTAACCACCATATCGGGAACTTCAAAGTTTCAGCACTGAAGCTTGAAAGAGGTTTTGATGACTCACCTTCCAAATATCCATGGAATAAATCTTTCTCATACAAAAATACCACTCTTTGGGCTCCTTTTTCACCACCTTCTTGATTTATGCGCTCTGCAAACTCAGTCTGTTCTGCAACGAGGATATCGATACCAGGAACTACAAGAAGTACACTCTCTGGAAGACTTTCCGCCTTTGCAAGTACAGGACTAAGCCTAGGATCTTCAAAATGCTTCGCCCTAGCAGGTGCTGCATATGCGTCGAAAAGGGGCAAAAACAGTTTCGCTGGGTCGTTCTTGGGCATGTTGTCTGGATGAGGTTTCTCCCAGGGGCTTAGGCGAAAGTCAATAACAGCATAGAAAGTCGTGATAGCCTTAATGGCTGTAGGAGATGGGGCCTGACAACTCTTCTGCTGAGTGACTGCGAAAGCCAAGTTTCCTCCTGCAGAGAAACCACTCGTGGTCATTAGAGTTGGATCTGCGCCCCAGCGTTCTTCTGCGTTCTCTTGTAGCCACTTGATCGTTGCATCAGCATCGTCAATAGCCGCTGGAAACACATCTTCTGGCGCAACACGGTAATCGACGTCCAGAACCACAGCGCCTGTTTCTTCAGATACCAATTGATCGAAATATGCATTACCCTCTGGTAAACCACCCATGAATGCTCCAGAGTGGAAGTTTACATGAAGTGGTCTTAGGGCTCTACCTTTCCCTACACCCGCAGCTTTGAATATCAGAGCTCGTACGTAACGGCCCGGCGCGACAGGAAGGTATTCAACAGCGTATGAGCGATACAAAAGACATGGTATTGTCGCGATAGAGTAAGTTAGGAGAGCTGCTGGTTGGAAGACTAGGAGCCGCCAACGTAAAGTCCAGGGAATGTTACGATAGAAGATCGCGACGAGACTGGGTCGAAACCAAGTATACAAATTATGAATGATGCTGTAGATCATTCTTGCTATTAAGTTTTGTTGATATGCTGAGTGTATGCCGTAAGCCGTCACAAGAGTACAAGTTGAAATCGAGGAAGATGCGGCTGAAATGGCAATGGGACAAAAAATGAAGGGTTGTAAGCGGCCCAACATCACACCGGTTATGGTCCAAAGCCAATCAACACTACATGCCAAGTCGACAAAAACACCATACTGGATTAAATCTGGGGCTTGATTTGTACTCGTTCATGTTATTAGGCGAAGTCAAATGGTTGTGTTGCGTACTGACAACTCTCATCCTAAATTAAGTAAACCTAGCATACCACAACGACGAGTGCTGACCGTGTTTTAAGAACTTGCTCAAATTCCCAAGAGCCAGAGTTTCGAACCAAGCCGCTCATCAAGGACCTATGTACAACTTCCTGCAAGTAATTTAAATCCTAGCCGCCACTCAAGCAGCTGATATATTACCGACATAAATCCCTATCCCTGTGGCTGCACTCTAGCGACCCGAACCATCGGGCCTATAAATTAAGCATAAATGGACTTCTCTGATAGGCTTAGAAGACAAAGGAAGTTGAGACAGAGTATTCAGGTGGGATAGTAAAATTGTTCATTGTCACAAAGCCAAGATCCCTGCCGCAAGCAACTTGACTGGCCAAATGACAGACACATAATAACCTCCAGTACTCCTTATGCTCGTGTATTCTTTAGATAGACCTGTGCGGCCGCCATCCCTAAGCCCAAAGGTAAACACCCATCAGAGAACGCCATGCTACGCTATGTCAAATTTCCAATATCCCAACTCCAGCCATCTAGTCAGGTCAAGTCATAAACCAATTGATCCATCCGTATATGTATAAGGAAAATAACCACGCCCTCTGCGTTTATGGCTCCTCAGTCACAGGCCGTGGATGTTCCCTGGGCACATTTTGTTGCTGGTTACCTGAGCCCCGCGTGCCCGGTCGATGACTGTCTGTTTGCCCAACTAGATGTTCACTTGGCCCGTAAAATCCATGCATCTCCTCGTTGACGATACTGAGATTGCTCTGACCTAACGAGTCGCTTCGTATACGTGGTCCACCTGATTGGCGCTGAGTAACAGGGGTTCGACTCGGTACACTTGCAATACTGCCTGATGATCGTCGTCTTTCGTCTCTTGGGAAAACCACAGATGATGGGGAGCTCGGTAATTCCGGTACATATGGTGTTGCCTCAAGTTCTGCCGTAGGATGAGCACCTGCCATAACCCCAGGGCTTCCATCAGATCCTTCCGAAGCATTGCTGTAATTTCGAACATGGGTATATGTCCCGTGTGAATCAGTACTTGATCGGTTCCTCGTCGATCCAGTAAGCCTAGAGACATGGCTCATTCGGTGTTGCTCGCCCGTCGCCACAGCGCCGAAGTAATCGTCCCGATTACCCATTGCGTCAAAACTGGCATGTCTGCTAGTGTTGGCGCTTCCTGGTGCTGCGTGGTAACCGTTTCCTCCCGGCGCTGGGTCGTTGAAGCTGTGGTCTGCGCTAGCGGGGCCGAATGGCGAAGTTGCCGCTGAATCAGGGCCGGGGTTTCGCGGTCGAGGGGGTATCATTGATGGGTGTATTAATGGATTAGCACTCAGTTCATCAACCTCAGAGTCTGCTGTCTTGTATCCTCTGGTCGGTCGAGGTTGGCTATTTGAGCCGTGGGATCTGTCAGATGTCTTTGGTGTGCCGACAGCAGCAACAACCTTATTTAGATGACGAATAATGATAAATGCTGCCACCAATACAATAATCAAGAAAGCCACAGATCCAGCAATAATACCAGCTAACGTGCCAGTCGAAAGACCTCCCTTGCTGTCGTCATTGTCGTCAGATAAACTCGTCGGGCTGACTTTCGGGATCGAGGAAGGGAAGAATTTCAGAACTGCTTGGTCGTTATCCTCACCAGCATCAACCGTCGGTAGAGCTGTGGGAGCTGTTGGTGTTTCAACAGTCACTGCAGTCGTCCTATAAGTCGTTCGCTCTCCTCTTATTGTTGTTGTAATCATCATGGTACTTGTGACAGTCACAGGATCGGAAGAGTAACACTGATTCACACCACATGCCATTCCGTTGGGACAGCAGCCGTAGCTTAGTGATGCTGGGCATAGATACTGGCTAGCTGGGCAATCGTAGGTATATGCTGATCCAGAAGGTGGTACGCAGTTGTCGCCTGTCTCGCAAAGATAACCGTCAGGACAACAGCCACCTGCTATATGTGAGCCATGTCCACAGACAACTTGCAATTTCAATACGAACCTCCATAGACTGGAGCGCAAACATGCCAGCCGACTCTTGTTCCACATGTCGAGGGTCCCTTTGTTGTCGCTTGACAGCTCTCTTTGGCGCAATCGTAGTTTTCGGGGCAGCATCCTCCATTCAAGCTCGAAGGACACAATTTCATACTCGTCGCACATTGTGCTTCGGCCCGTCGACCTAGGCGCGCTGCTTCTGTGATTTGCGCCTCCTTCTCAATACGATGAACGCCATCATGTCTTCTGTAGTCGGCCGCCTCGACACCCAAAGCCCAAAGCGCACTAACCAGCGAAGTGAGGCAAAAGCTACACCCCCAGTTCCTCATCTTGTGCGATCATGGAACTGAGGGGAAATGCGACAGCGAATCGAGAGTACTTTCTTTCAACGGTGAGGGGCGCCGATCATGAGCAAAATGTAACGCGGATAAATGCAGCTTCTTCAGGTGGTTGTCGCAAATCACGGATATAATCTGATTGATAGTCGCGGATTTACAACGGTCACGGATCGATTCGAGACAAGATCGCCGTGAGGTCAGGGTCGAATATTCAGCCGTCTCGCAACAAAATAATCAAAAACAGTGATGAGGAAAGAAAAAGGAGGAATGCGTCAGACAAAATAGAGGGCTTCCTAATGTCAGCAATGGAGGCCTTAGAGGCTTGTCGAGAACCGGGGTCTGAGGATGCTACGCCACGAGTGGGCAGTAAATGCTTCACTCGTGCCAGACAATCTGTAGGGCTGAGCGAAGAGCCCACCGAAACCGACTGTGCGGTTCGTTCTGGTTGGGCGGTCAACCCAAATGCGCAGCGCTGGAGAGATTGCAATAAATAGCTCCTCTTAAGGTAATAATTATCGTGGGCCCAGCGTGGAGACTATGGATGCAAGTGAAATGAAAACGGTGAGAAGTTGAACGGTGATGAGCAATGTCCTACGGATAAGCAATAATGGACTTGACACGCGGCTCATTTTCTCTCATGGGGGGCAGCTCGAGCTGAAACCGAAAGGAACATCATAGGCCAAGAGCTTCAAGACGATCGATCGGTGACAGAGCTGTGAGAGAGCACCAACGTGTGCGGTATTGCATTGTGGCTCGTCATCTTCACCAATGTTCTCGCTCGAGTCGTAGCTGAGGCTGCGATGCATCTCATGGGGATTCGCTGAGAGCACCGCCCATGGTAGCTCAGGACCGAAGCCCCCCACCTCCCTGGTGCTCTATTTCTATACCATCCTTCCAGACAAACGCTGTGTCTCTCATCGTACGATTGGCCGGTGGTAGAATTCTCGAGCTTTTAGTGGCCGACTGTGAACGGAGAGTGCATTGGCGTTGCTACCGTGGCAGCCATTCAACGGTGTTGTCCGTCTGACAAGCAGACAAGGCCACGAATCAAGGATCATCTTGGGAAGGGGAACCCTGTCCATAACGACAGAAGTTCATCCAAATCACTGGGGATTGGGGGCCGAGAACTTCGGGGCGGAGGTATATAATGTGATGGTGAATAATGGGAGTGAGTTGAAAGTATCTACTGACGCAGTCAAATTCCTTCCGAGGATGGACACTCTTTGCTAATCCAGGTAACTGGTATGCAAGCCGAAAATGAACCCTTCAATAAATCCTTCAATAAATCGAAGGCTGCTGGCAACAACGTCAAGAAGTCAAATGCCCATTGAAAAAAAAAAAAAAAAGCCCCGACAAGCGAGCACTTCGGCTGTCCTCGTTAAAAACTTCCTTGTCATGAAAGCATTAATTATGCTGGCCAGGTTGAGGGATGACCGTTTCTAAGCGGTCAACATCAAATAGCCTTTCGATCGTCAACTAAAGCAACAGAAAAGCATTTAGCAAAATTAGCTTGGCGGTCAGATGGGGCATCTGTTGAAAATTTGATGCCGGTTTGAGATGGCCGATGACATCGTGAGGTGACGGCGGTCTATCCTAAAATAGAGTCTATTAGTGAGGACGAATTAGCTCTGATACATACGCTGGACATTGGGACTTTGGCGGTATGTGGAGCGGTAGTTGGAGCTGCCTGAGATCTTGCGGACCTCGGCTCGCTGTAAAAATGATCAGAGAAGCAGCATCGATTACATTTTTGTTAACCTTAATAACAATAACCATAAAGAAAGAGCGGCATCTCTGTCAGTGAGCGAATAATAGCAACTTCAAACCGAATTCTCGGCGAGTAGTCCGTATGTCAGAGTGGTAGCGGCCGCAGATGGCTAAGAGCCTAAGTTGACCACCACTCCGATCATAAGATTGAAGGATGGAGTATGAATGGTACTTGCAGAGTAGCATTATCAATCAGCCCAGATTGTGTAAGTGTTAACTCTTCCCCACTTGCCAAATGCTTGCTCAAAGCCAAACCTCCCTAGGCCTGGCGTTCATATCATGAAGTTGGACCTCCCAAATATCGCATGGATGCTCGACAGTTGGGTATCCTACAAAGCAGTAGAACGAACCTAGATACTGCCCGCTGCCAAGAATCGTTAGGCCTCTCAAGGGTCCTGCAACATTAGCTGCATGCCGGTGCTTCACCAGGCGCCACCTTCTAGACCAGACGAGAGCTATCGTGGTCCCGTGGCCAAGATGCACTTGAACTTCACGATCGGTGGCTGCTGTTGATGAATCTTGCCCATAACCCTCCGATTTGCTTGGCACTCTAGACTCAAACATTGGTAGTAAGTCGCCGATGGCTTCTAGAATTGGCAGGTACACCAACGTCGTCAACATCGTCAACGTTGTAGCTCGTGTTGCTGCTGCTATTTTCCCCACTGATTCTGAATTTAGAGCATTGCCGATCAAAGGGAGGGCGGAATTAAGGGTCCATGAACTTTATTTTTGCGGACGAATGGTTCTTGCTGTTCCTGCGCAAGCGAAGCGGTCATAATCGCCCCAGAATGTACCGTCAAACCGCGCGGGGGAGGGTAGTGATCAGCCCTTGTTGTCATCTTCCAGAGGATTTCCCATTGTGCTGAAGAGCGAAGATCTCAGACCGATGCAGCATTTAAACGGGAAGGGTTGCGGCGTCCGGCAAAGCACGCGGGGGCGGGAAGGGTATGGCGTCGGATGCCTTCAGTGGCTTGCTTGGCCTGGTAATTAGCCAGGTTTCTGGTTTGCCGCGCCTGTTAGAACGAGTTGCCCATCACCATCTGAACCAAAAACGGCCGAGTGGCAGCCGGGTGGTGTTGAATTGGCAGTCTCATTACCCCGGATTTTCCAGCCCGCCGGGGAAAAGAATGCCAGGGCCATGTGGTTTGATCTGGTCGAGTTTGCCGCTTGAGGATGCTATTTGATGGATGCTGCAGGGACACGAGGCCGGTGCTTGACTCCGAATACTTGATTAAGACTTGGAGAGCTGGAGGGTTGCACTGATAACATTTCAGTTCCTCCTGTCAATTCTAGAACTCTACGACTTGTATGGTGGCGTTGGATGAGGGTCTCTCTTTTTCATGTGAAGAAAAGTCACCTGCTGTAGACGAGCGGGGGTGTGGATTTGCAACGTGGAAGTGACTTAGACTGTATGAGCACTGTACAGAACCACAGGTTTTGTCGGACGAACACAGTAAGAATTCACCAGGCTTGCTACCCCCGACTCTCCATCCCACCGCAAAAACCTCACAGATACCCCCTGTAAATTCATCCCATGGTCCCATTTTCATCCCCCAAATCTCCAGCTCTCCGCAGAGCTAGGAGCAACGACTTTTTTTCATTCTCAGTGCCCTCGCACTTCTGCAGACCAGACCAGCGCCCGTATAACCCCGCAAGCTAACAAAAAGTAGCTTTGCCCAGACTCGGGAAAGTGTTAGAGCCAGGGCCAGGGATCCATGATTGTCGTGGATGCTGAAAGATCACGATGGTGTGTAGTGACTGACAAGACTGGGCAAGGACGGGAAGGACCTTCTGTTAGACGGTAGGTAGACCGAACCATGACGCCCCAGAGACGCACGAGGCATCGATTTTGATCCCTTCCATTTCTTCTTTTTCCCCTTCTCCCCCCCCTCCTGCTTCTGCTCCTGGCCTCAATCTTGCTTGCTTGACTTAAACTTTGACCATTGTCTCTTGTTTGATTATGCATATCGTCATATTTCGCCCTAGCCAACGTTCGTGACCTAACCTCAGATTCCTTCTTACTTATATCACTACCGATCTCCCGCCTCCGCACCAGTTTCTCCAGATCCTCGGTTGGACTTTATTTCCCCCTCTTCCTCTCCCCACACGCAGATCAGTTATTCAATTCGAAAAATACTTAATCGGCAACCACTTTTGCTTTTGTGTACCATCCAGCAATTGTCGTATGCTGAGACTGAAGCCTGAAACGTCTCTCACCAATACACTCAAAGCTTATGCGCCACCACCCTCATTTCTGGATGGAAACCGTCTGATTGACTTTGTGATCCTTCGATCATCTATATTCGCCACCACATAACTGCCACGATGTTGCTGTACACCAGGCTTGCACCGCCAAAGGTTCCTAAGAAGCGCTCGCGCGCAGGTATGTCAACTATTCTGGAAGCATTCTGTTTCACAAAAGCAATGTTCTCCACGTTCTACATGTCAAAGCGTAGTTGCTAACTTGGACGTTATTGCCGTCGTACAGGATGCAGTTATTGGTAAGTCCTCACAGTTGTCTTCTTATCATACTAGCAATTGACTAACATTTTAACAGTAAAGAAAAGGTGCACAGCTTCGCTCAATATGTGCAGTTGGTATCATACTGACATCTTCACTACAGAAGAAGAAATGTGACGAGATTCGACCTGCATGCGCCCGATGCCAAGAACGTGGCCAGGACTGCATTTACGAACCTGTGCGACCTCGTCAGAGGCGCAAGCGCGAGTCGACTGTTCCCTGCTCGCCATTCGACACCAATTCTTCCTCAAGCTCGGACAGGGCGACTCATGTTTTGGATGTCCATGCCACCTCCGAATGGAACGACGATGCGCATGATAGATCAGCTGACGAAGACTCACTCGATGACACTCCTGTTACGACTCAGGCACCAACACTCAACACGTCTCTTGTCAATCGTACTGCCAACATATCCACAAATGATCCTACTGACTGGGCTTCTACGGACCTTCCAATAATCTCCCCTCTCGAGTCGGTCGACTTTCAATTGCCCACGTTCGATGATCCCAAGTACATCGTCCAACATATCGAGAATGGAGAGGACGACGTCGAAGAGATAGTACGCCGGGAATCCATTTCAATCAACATTCCGACGACGACATATGCCAGCACTTACGCAGGCGCATTCACAACTCCTAGTCCTTCACTGGCTATGATTGCGCCTATTCCAACACAATCTCCTCGACTTGAGTTCTGCGCCCCAGTATTCGCAGAATTCTCCGAACGCACAAACCGGCGCGCACTTGTCGACCACTTCTGCAACGTTCTGTCGCATCTTATTGTCTTCCGTGAAGAGGGTGGTAATCCTTTCCAGCAACTTGTTCTTCCCTTATGCCATGAGAGTCCGGCTGTCACCAATGCTGTTTATGCTTTAGCGAGCGCTCATCTCGAATACCGTGGGGTTGAAAACGATGAGAAGAGTGTCTTCTTCCATAATAAAGCTATTCAAGGCCTGGCACGTTTGATTCAGAAGGGGTCAGGCGCAAACCGGAATGAGTTGCTGGCTGCTATCATGCTTTTGGTGTATTATGAAGTGGTAAGTTTTGAAAGCATCAATGACACCAAATGCATCCAACTGACATTCATTAGCTGGTACAAAAAGGTCGATCCAACATTGTTGATGGCCATCTCAAAGGCGCTATGACTATCATGAGCAACAATGGAACTGCCACTGATCCAACAGGTCTCTTCTTGGAGCGGGTAAGTTAGAATTCGGCAGGGTTAAGGGGCAATCCGCTAACGATCTATAGGCATTCCGTTTCTACGATGTTATTGCAGCACTTTCATTTGGCACTGCTCCTCTCTCAAGTGCTCCAGGCACCAATTATCTAACACCTTTCCCTCCTCTCGATTCATCTGGCGCTACATCTCCCCAAGGCAGCGTCGACACTCTGCTCGGCATGGCCACTTCCTTGTGGCCAATCATCCATCGTCTCTCCAATCTCTTGGCACTGAAGGATCAGCTTGATGTTGCTGTTGCGAACGAAGAGGCTTCCAAGGTTGCTGTTCTCCGAACAGAGTTTGAGACCTCAGCAACGGCTATTGAGGCGGCGCTAGAGGACTGGCATCCTGCCGTCCCCGAAAACTCTGTCTTGAATCAGAACCCCGAAGAGTTGAGCCCTGAGCAATCTGCAGACAGGAGTCGCCTTCAGAGTATTCTTAGCAATGCCTTGTCTTATCGCCACTCTGCCTTTGTCTACCTTTACCGCACCATTTACAGCTACCCAAGAAGGCACCCACTCGTTCAGCGCCATGCACACATCAGCCTTACCCACTGTGTCGGAACAGTCAGTAATACTGGTCCTATGAGCGCCCTTCTCTGGCCGCTGTTTGTTGCTGCTTGCGAGGCCACCACGCTTGCTGATCGTGAACTTGCACGCCAAGCATTCATCGCTATAAATCGTCGGCAAGGCATGACAAATATTGATCGTGCATGGACTATTGTGCAAGAAGTTTGGCGACGTGCAGATAAGGCCGACATGTTGCAACAACAAGAAGAGGCGATGATGATGGGTGTCAGGAGTGGCGGTGATCTCTGGAGAAGGGTGAGTGCAGATATGGGCGTAACAATTGTTTTTGGATAAGGAAGCAAAAGGAATACGAACGAAGTGATATGATGGCGATGACAGCGAACTGGTGATACCCGTTCAGCAACTATTTACGGCTGGATATTATTGGAGTTGAAAAGGAATGGGAAGCGTAGTGATATATGCATATTTAAGGCGGCGAGGAGCATTGGATCTGTTGGGCGGCTTATACGAATGATTTTAGGGACAGTTATCTGATTGAGTAGTTGGCTGTATTTGTATAGTAAACATGAAGGCGATGAGCTGTATTTTAATGAAACCTGACAGATCATGTGGATATTGAGAGACTTAGACTACGAGTTATGCCCCAGGTGACAGAAGTAGTCGGTCTTCCTACGATTGTAAGAATACTAATAGTAATTTAGGAAAACATAAATAAAATAATAAAAGATACAAAATCCTTTATTAAATTTCGGTAAATCCTTTTAAATTTGATTTATATTTTCCTATACTACTATTAGTATTTTATAATCCTTAAAAACCTATACAGCCATTTCTTTATCATCCTCGATAGAAGGTGATAGCCACATACTTACCCACTTGACGTCTTAGAGCATCATGGATTGTATGCCTGTTTAGTGGACCTCGATATCATTCGCCACTTTCCTTTTTACCAGATTGAGAGCTCTGTTTCATCGGGCGATGATGCTAAGGGCAGTGCATAATGATCTGCATGAGCTTGGCATGTTGACGTTGAAGGGTCAGTTTGCTGTTGAGCAAAAAGTTTCCATGACTGAAAAGCCATTGTTCGAGATATGGGCACTGACAGAACTAACAAACCAAGATTGTTAAATGACTTCCCCGCATTCTGGAACCAAAGTTAATTAATAACTCCGGTTTCTTGGCTTTTATCCATGCGACGGCTGATTCGGGGATCGGTGTCGGATCATGGGATTGACAACTGTCTAGCGGCGTGGGGTGAACTCTGAAAAGTTCAAGATGAAACAATCAGATCGGCCAACATCAACTGCAGTCAACTCGCTTAGACATGAGCCAAGTTTGGGAGAGGCCGATTATTTACGAGGAACCCAATTATACAAGGCACGTATCTGACAATGGACAGTGGAGAACGGAGCCCGTCTGCAAGAATGAGAGACAATATGCAAAGCACAAGAGCATCATCATGGGCTTGCAGATGATCCTTAGAGGGGGCTGAATAAGGCGGCAAGCGGGCCGTTACGTTAGGTGAGTCTAATAAGGCGAAGGCTAGCAAAGGGGGAAAGGAAGAAGGAGGAGTTGGAAGTTGGAGGATGAGGATTGGTTGAGATGAATCCGTGGGAAAGGGCTGTGAATGAATGGGAGTGGGATTGAGGGAAAAGAGGAGAGATCAAGGCAGGCTAATGATATTGCCACTGATGTGACGATGTTGGTTTGTTTTTGATGCCCAGTTTTGTTGTGTAGCATTGATTCCTTGGCTTTTCCTTCTGAGATGTTTCTCCTTTTTCTCTCCTACATCAACATATACTAAGGTGTGAGTTGAGAATAGGAGAAGTTATTAAACTTGTAAGCCTAGTATTGCGTATGTCTCTGGTCACTTGAGGCTTGAGCTTTGCAGTTCTTTCTCTCCACAGAGCAATTACCCCACCTGCCTAAACACCATCCCCGTCCCCAGACCAGACCTAACCTCAATTCCCTGTCGTCCACTTTCGCAATCATATCGTCTTGGCCATTACCAACTTTGTATTTTCTTCCTTTCATCCTATGTCAATTCATATTCCCTTAATAATTCCGGCCTAATTGCTATTCCCTCAACGTCTCTTTCGTCACGATACCAACTTGAAGCCCCTAATATTCCCGTCACTTGCTCTCTCAGCGCCCAATCTCAAAACCCCTGGCCTACCTCACGAGCTTCATTCTGTGCCGTCGCTTATTAGTTTCATGTTCCTGATTGTTTACCCAACTCCAATCTATAACATGCTATTTAGCCATTGATGCGCCCTTGTCTAGCTTTAGCGCTCCAGTCACATACACAAGAATAGCACCAGTTTAACTCTTCTTCCAGAGCTTACGAAATCGCAACATCTCCTGTCGCATTCACATCCCTTGTGTCTTTCGTTCCCCGAGGTTGCATTGCCTCGCCACCTGTTGCATATTTGCCCAATATCAACAGCCACAGTTTCTGCAGCACGCCCAGAAAGAAATCGAACCCCGCCGGTCAGCTTTGTCGCTCGTCATCATACTCGGATCGCTTAAACTCCCCGGCTCCATCTTGCGCCGGGCTTCCCAATTCCCAACGAAACGCCCGCTTCCGCGCCCAACTACGCAACCCCCCAGGAGAAGCATCACCATGTTCTAGTCATGAGCACTCAGACAAATACATCGGATTCGGTTCCGCCGCCACCGCGTCCGATTCGTTTTGTGCACAATCAAGGACAACCGCCTTCTAAGCGGCGCAGAATCAACGCTGCGTAAGTATACTCCGGTTCATTGCGCACTCTTTGGTCGTACCACCGTATCCAGCGTGACACACAACACCAGTCGCATGGCTCTATACTCTTCAAACGACGTCTTCTTCTCTGTCTATTCCTTCCATCTTACTGCATCTCTCGAATCTTTCAAGTCAATTACCAGGTGCTAACCCCTTTGCGGCTCAGGTGTTTGACCTGTCGAAAACGAAAGACGAGATGCGCTGGCGAACGACCTGTTTGCTCTACCTGCACCAAGAACGGTCACCAATGTCTGGGATATCCTGAGGAAGTTAAGAGGGAGGATTCTGAGAAGCCGTCACCATTGGATAAGCAGGGCCACGAACGAGACGAGCACGAACCCCGCCACTATCATGATGAACATATCAAAGTCGAGAAGGCTTCTGTGCCAGTCCAGCACGCAACTGATGCGCCAAGCTCCCATGGAGCACATGGAACTACAATGTCGCTCTCGAATATGATCGATTCAAAGGTTGAGGACCGCGAAACTCCGAATGCGACTATACAGAATGGACATCATCTACCAACACAATATACATCATCTCCAACTGCTGTGCGGCGCTCGGAAAGCCACCGCGTCCCCTATTTCCGATACTTCGGCCCAACCGCTATCGTACCTGGTTTCAAACAAATGGTTGTTTCTGTGCGCGACCGCCGGCGCTCAACTGCTGGTTCAATGACCGGAACATCGCCCATGTCAGCACATAGTGGAGCACAAGGAAGCAGTTCGGCTGTCGATAGCGATGTAGTTAACGAGGAACTCCCTACCTACGACCCCAACGATTCAGCTCCAGTTCACCCACTAATAATTAGTCTCATTAACACCTTCTTCGTACAGATGGGCTCTAGTTACCCATTCCTACGACAGCCAAAGTTCTTGCGGATGGTGAAAGAAAAGAGAGTCGAACCTATTCTCGTTGACTCGATATGCGCTTTGGCTGCCAGGTTCTCTGACTCGCCAATCCTTACGAATGGAAACGACAAGATTCCAAGGATGGAAAGGGGTGCAGTGTTTGCGCAAAGAGCTAGGCAAGCCACTGTCGACACCTTCCCATGTCCGACTGTTGGCGCTGTACAAGCGTGTCTTCTCATGGCTTATGAGGGTTTTGGGGCGAGCCAGGATAGCGCTCTATGGATGTATCTTGGTCTAGCTATTCGTATGGCTGTCGACTTAGGCTTGCAAAAAGAGGTGGGAGTCCAGTATCATGGCGAGAAGGACGCTTTGTACTCTCAGAACTGGGGCCGCCATCCTGTTGACGAAGGAAATTCTGATGCGAAAGATGGCGAATCGAGCCAGTTGAACCCTCAAGAACAAAAAGAGCTTGTCCAAGAAAGGATGGATACGTTTTGGGCAGTCTTTATCCTTGACCGTGTCATCTCATCAGGAACTGGTCGCCCTGTTACATTTCGCGACGACGACTTGGAACTTTCATTCCCAGAGCCTTTCATCGATCCAGCCACTGGTTGGCCAGCACCGTATCCGATATTCCTCCAGATAATTCACCTGTATGGGCGTGTTTGCGACGTTCTAAACAAGATTCGCAACGCACAAGATCTCACCAAGGAGAGATGGGACAAGCTTGGTGAAATGGAGCATGAGCTGACAAGGCTATATAAAAGCTGGGATTATCGATTACAGTTCAATGTGAACAACTTCAAAGCGTACTTGGGAGCTGGTCAAGGCACGACATTCATCCTGTTACATTTCTGGTTCCATGCCCTCTTCATCATTCTACACCAACCAACTCTCCTCACACCTTTTGCTGAACTCCGCAGTGAGCTGCAGCTCTTACCAGACAGTCGCGAGCTCAGTATGAGCAGTGCAAAAACAATTTGCGACATTTTGTCTTTTGCAGACTTGATAGATTCCAACAGCTTCATTGGAAATCCTTTTGTAAGTCAGCCCATCTACATTGCAGCTTGCGCCTTCGTCATGGAGTCAAGCGCCAACGCATCGAGCTCACCATCGCGGGCCAACTCACCCCCAGACGCTTCGGGAGGCAATAAACCTCGAGAGGGCAAGTCGTCAAGACACTCCTTGTTGGCTTCGGCAGCAAACCAGAACTACCAAAAGTGTTTTAACTCTTTGCAGCAAGTGCAAATGTACTGGGGTGGTGCTACTTATATCATTACTGCTTTGGACCAAAGGGCTAAGGGAATATGGGACTGCGAAACATATACAGCAGAAGAGTATGAAAGTACTAAAGCTGGACGCAAAAGCAGCAGTGGTGCATTGAACAATCCGTTCCCCAAGTTCGAGAATAAGGCATCACCAAGGATATCGGGCCCGCCTATAGCTTGGACTCTGGCAGGAACTGCGAACTCACCAAACTCGAGCTTGACACTCATGTATCAAAACCGAGATTCGACGCCAGGGTCTGGAGCTCCAACTACTCGGCCGACACGAGCTCCTAGTACACCGCCTGGCAATATGATATTCGACCCTATTCGACAGAGTTTACCAGACTCGACGAGTATGCTTGCACCAGCTTATCCCCAGCCTAACATCTCAGCTGTGCGGCAATCGTCCCGCCCAGTTGTACCTCGCCGTACTTCGAACCTTTCAGCGACGAGTACGCAAACTCGCCCTACTGTTCAGTTCGACGGATTACCTGAGGATTGTGAAGCCAATGACCTGTACACCACTGGGTCAAGGTTTACACCATCAAACCCACCTTCTAGTGCTTTTGATGCATACAGTGCCTCACCGCCAACAGCTATGGCAGAAAATGGAATGAACCCAACCACGACTCTTTCGGGAGCCAATGCCATGTATTTTGGTCAAACTAGCTTCCCATATGCAATGCCTTGGGGCAACTCGATAGGGAGCATGGATGGCATCACCTTTGACAGTCAGGATATTGACATTGCTGCTTTGGGTCTACAACAATCAGATATGATGGGTCCTTGGTTAGACTATATACCTTCAGATGTGTTGGGTCTATTTGAGCATCAGCAGCCACATATGGGACAGGGTGGTCATTGATTTATTCGACTTGGTTCATATAATAGATCGAAGCATCATGTCGATTCACATCTAGCCACTCAGGATGGCTCAGTACATTTATTTATGAGGCGTCTCGGATACGCGGATTCGGCGTTTGTGAGGGAAGCAATAAAATAGGGCTGATATTATGTACCAAGATTTCATGAGTTTGAGCTTGGCGCAGCAGGTGTCAGGATATGGGCATTGGTTTTTAATGATATGTTGATTGTTGTACCTATATATTTATAGCATTCGTCCGTACACATTGGGTAATGCGGTAGTTGACTATACTTGAGATGACGGAGATCTAACTTGTAAAAAGATGAAGCTAAGACAACTCATGAGAGTATATACTTGCATATTAGAGGGTCTGACTGGCCGCTCAACTCGATAAAGAAACATCGCAGAATCACAGAAGACCTTGAAGTGATTTACGGGGTAACAAAGCACGTTCGAACGTACGATCTGCAAAAACGAAGAGTGGTGTAGGGAAGAGAGTTTTAGGATTTTAGGCTCGGATTTTAGAGAAGGTTTATAGGTTATAGGTAGATACCACTACACCACTCTTCGCCGAAGGTATATAGGATCACTTTAGAATATAAGGGTAGGTCCTGCAGCAAGAACGCCGTTATTGTGCATATGAGGATATGTCCTGCGGTCAGGACACCAGATGTTTCGCAAATCGCTGACAGATAAGCTCACATGGATCTATATATCGTACAAGGTCAACCATCTACAACTTGGCCTTGGTATCCTTCAACCACTGCTCATACCAAACCTTTCCAAACTCCTTCCTCTCATTCTCCCTAGTCTGCGCCTCCTCAAATCTCTGCTCATGCGCCTCCATAGCAGGACCCTTCATAAACTCGACCAAACCAGCATACATCTCCATTTTCAAAACACCGTAAACACCAGACTTGCTCTTATCAACCAGCTCCTTCTCCTTGATAAAGTTGAGAAGGTCTTCGACACCCTTTGGCGCAAGACCGTCGGCAATACCAGCTGCTAAAGCGTCTTCGCCTGTGAAGCGCTTGGCTTCGAGGACGAGACTTCGGTAGGTTGCGTGGGAGTACTTTATGCGGAAGAGAGCTGACATGGCGGGTTTGAGGGGTGCGCCGAAGATGAGCTCGTTGAGACAGAGGAAGCCTCGTGGGGTGGGAGCGAGGCGGTAGTCTTGGGCTGTAGCGAGCATGAGACCACCGGCGAAAGCGTGGCCGTTCATGAGAGCCACTGTAGGCATAGGGTATCTATTTCAATCAGCATGCCACTCATAACGAATGAAGATTATTGAAAACGTACGTCAAGAAGCGAGCCCAGACATCGTACAACAAAGGCCAGAAACCCTCCGTCGCAACAGCATGTTCAAGATCAAGACCATTGCTATAAAATTTTGGAATTCCAGAAGTCGTCGCTACAACACCATGGGGATAACCGAATTCAATGATATCAAGAGCGTTGAGAAAAGCTTTGAGAACGGGTGTTGTGAGACGGTTGTCGGGTGGTGAGAGGAGAGTGAGAAGATAGACTCTCGGTGAGGGCTCGGTGCATGTTAGAGTTCCGCCTGGATGGGCATCGCATTTTGCAATGGGGAGTGTGAAGAGGGTCGACATTGTAGTGGTAAGTTGTGAGTGAGATGAGAGGTGGTGAGGGAGAGTGAGGGTGAAAGTGATGGGTATAAGAGCGTGGAGTTGAGGACCGGCTAAGGAAAACATCCTCGGCTTGTGGATATAGCATGGGGTACATACATGATGAATCTGAGATGGCATCTCGGCATATGAGATCACATGATATCAAGAATATGAAAGATTTTAATTATAGAGCACATAAGATAAGAACTTATATATAAGTCTTGATAACATCATTAATCGCATATTTATTGTTGTTTGTGATACTTTCGACTCTTGCATGTGAACAAGAATTAAAGATTCCGGGGTAAAAGATACGTATCGCTCATGATGAAACGGCCCCACTTCCCATGACAACTACGCACCCCCCAATTATCACAAGCCAATCACAAAACTCCTCCCCAA